>OX393557.1:22481225-22678725 GCA_947650365.1 Chamaelirium japonicum | reverse complement strand
ATATATATATATATATATAGGGGAATGCTTAGGTGCGGTTTGCGGTCCGTAGCTGTCCGATGCACTGGCCGCGTGCATCCGATGCACGGAGTGGTGAATCGGACGGCTGCGGACCATAGACCGCACCTAAGCATTCCCATATATATATATATATGGGAAATGAGTTCCTATGACATGTCATAGGGAGTACCCTATGACATATGGTGAGTTAGTAACCCTAGAATATTTAGAATGTTCTGAATTTTTATGAGGATGATCACCCTATCTTAGATAGGACCCAATATATATATATATATATATATATATATATATATATATATATATATATATATATATATATATATATATATATATATATATATATGGGGTATGCTATGCTGCGGCATGCGGTGCGTGCGGCACTGCACCGCAGCCGTCTGATGCACGCGATGCGTGCATCACATGCACGCAGCAGTGCATCAAACGGCTGCGGTACAGTGCCGCACTTACCGCATGCCGCATTATAGCATTTCTCTCTCTCTCTCTCTCTCTCTCTCTCTCTCTATATATATATATATATATATATATATATATATATATCGCTTAGGCGCCGCCTAGTCGCTTTGACTACACCGAGTGTCTTAATTACAGAACACTACCTGAGAGGGGGGCATGTGGTTGACTAAAAGGCGAATGGTATAGACCGAGTCTAGATCACAATGGGGAATAGTATAAGCAGAAAGAAGGGGAAACCACAATACATTTATAAACAAATAGGCATGCTAAGCTGACATTTCCTTCAATGCCGTTTGGCTAAAAAGCTTCACATATATGGTTCAGGACTTCAAGCTACATGACAATTTGGTCCAGGTCTAAAACCACCCTCGGACCCTCCTACCAAGAATTTAGGTGAACTAGCTTAAAAATTGGTAGAGTCCACAAAGACATTCGTCACCAAATACAATGGGGCATGGAAAATATATAGATGCACCTTAATGACTTGTGGGTGGACTAATTGTTGCTAATGGAGATTGATTAACTTTTTTATTAATTATCTGAATGGAGTGATGATTCTTAAATCCATAGATGCCTCCTCAGTTCTCACACTTGTACATTGCCACCTATTTATTCTCTCCTAGATCTAACTATAAATGAAATAGAAGAAGATTACATCATATAAGTTGTCATGAACACAATGGCTACATATAAAGCAACAGGTAACTTCCTATGGGGAAACACCAATGTTTTTTTGGACACCTTGTGTTGCATACTATTTAGATTTAATCATAGAAGGTGTAAGTAAATTATATCTTCCTAGTATTGCTAAAGCTAAAAAAATAGTTGTCACACACTTCTAATAAGTGAGACGAAAAAGGCCTAGGAGGTAAATTGCTATGCCTCACAATCACTAAATTTTCAACTGCATTTCTGATGCTTCAATGCCTTTATATGAAGCGTTAGAAGCTCGAAGCCCTTGTTGCCCCATCTGTTTTTTTTTTTAGTCGACGTCCCATGGTCAGATTTTGGATGAGAGGTTGGTCACTAGTATTGTTCTTGTCGGATCTTTTGGGATCAATGTGTTTGAAGCATTGACTGCTTCAACACCACTTAGCAGTGTATTGCGGTTAGTGGATGGCGATGAAAACCAACTAATGAGCATTGTTCATAATGCACTAAAAAATGCTAAAAGTTTATACTTAATATAAGGAGCTTATTTGTAGTCTTGTTATACATATTATAGAAAAAAATGGGATAATCGGATGCCCCCTCCTTTATATTCGGCTACTTTTCTATTTAACCATGCTTTTTTTTTTTCAATGCCAACCAGAAATAGGTGGATGTTATCCATGATTGGTTGGCTTGATGGTTTAGAAAAGATGGTTCCAGACAAGGATGAACGTGATGGGATATCGACACAGCTAGATCGGCACACTAACACGGAGGGAGCATTATTTGCCAGAGAGATTGCGATTTGACATAGAGATATAAAGGCCCCAAGTATAATTTACTTTATTATCAACTAGATGATTACACAAATTAAGTTATCTAACCTTTCTAAATTCAAATTATTCTTAAATCTAATTTGAATGATGGTCGACTTACGTTGATCCAGCAGTCACAAAGGACGCAAGCTTGAATAATTTGGCCATGCGAATTCTTGGCCTTACATGCCTGAGCTGCGATTGAAAATGGACTGTTTGAGATGGTCAGGTCCCTTAACTAATCTAATGATTTCACTCTAATATTTGAATTGGAATATATTTTGAGTTTCTAACTCAATAATTTTAAACTTGCAGCTTCATAAGAAGCGGACTAGGTTGGACTAAAAGAAACTCAACGACCTCGTATTAGTGCAGTACAATAGAAGCTGCATGAACTATTCTTGGAGAGGCGGGTGAAACATGATTCTATGATCCCAGCGATCTTGACAAGCCAGGGGAAGATCATCCTTGGATTGCTGAGATGGACGAGTTGGTATTCCCGGTATGTGACTTGATGTGGATGTAAGTGGAGCAGACAACTTTTGATGGGGATGGTTCAATGCGCTTGAGTGGAAAAAGACACTTATCTAGGGGTAGAAACAGTATTAGTGGCGGCCGTTGTAGAAACAAAAATCAAGTGCCATTCTTAGGAGTGAAAAAATAATGGGATTTTGGTATTTCAAAGATGATAGAGCACCGTTAGATGTGCACGAGGTGTTTGGTAGGACAGATGTTGATGAGACAGATGCTTACGACTAACATAGGAGACGACTCAGATGATAATGAGCAAGTTAACAAATATGACGTTGGAGGCAGTGTGGACGCCCCCCAATGAGAAGTTGAAAATTGTATAGAATTATAGTTTTTTTTCTTGTATTTGCATAGTTATAATGTTTATTTGATTTTAATTTGACTTGTTAATGAGTTTATCTTGAATTTCATTACTTCAATTGTGTATGTGTAGTGTGTACATCATTTTTAGCAAAATAAAAAAAACTTATGGGTTCTCATTTTTACACTAGTATTTTGAGAATTATTTCAGAAGTTTTAGGAGCTTAGGTTAATGTTCATGTAGTTGGATCATGTTGACGAGTCTCGGATCGGGATGCGGAGATATATTTGCGTTGGGGTATGTGGATGGTTGTGTGTGTGCACAGGGGCGGATGTTGTCCATTTAATTTTGCAGCTTTTGCTTACCAAACCCTGGTTTCAGTAAGTACATGTGCATAGTGATTTTTTGGTAAATCTAGGTTTTGGGCTTTCGATTTTAGCAAAATATTATTTTATTTACCTACTAAACTGTAGAATTTTAAAAAATAGGTTTTATAAAAACCAAATGACTAAACAGCAGTACAGCACCAAAGTGTCCTTTGTGTTATATCTCATTCCCAAGCCTACTTCCGTTTCAGTTGCTTTTTTTTTTCTTCTCAAATCTAGATATAAGTATATGCTGTATATCAGATCCTTAATAGTGACACACAAGCCTAATCCCACTGTTTATGGAATTTTATGAATAGTTCTTCTCCATCCTTTCCTTTACAGAGTATTATCCTTGTTATGATGACAGTTCGTACTTTCTTGCCTCCTCTTTTATTTTTCTTTGAATATGCTCTTTTGAGAATTTCGATGTTGGAGTTGCAATTGTTGTCCTCCAACTGTATTCTCTTGTGCAGAAGCTTTTGAGAATCTTTTCATGGTTTTATTATTTATTTATAAAGAACACTGATGAATAGCTTAAAGAAAAATGCTTCTGCTACTGCATGCCAAGTTTATAGAAGTTTGAAAGACCAAGTCACTTGGTGGATTGATAGTCATGAAGGTAGATTGCTCATCTCACTGTGGAATGTTCGCTGTCATCCATCTCGGACGTCAGTGGAGGTACCGACTGAACTTGGCTAGCCAATTACCAATTACCAATTTGATTGCCCTCTTAGATCATGCTTGCAATTTGATTTTACCGTATTTTTGTAGCCTAAGCTACCTATATTTCCTTTTATAAGATATGGTTCGAGCTATTGAACGCATCTTCTGATGCTCTGCTATACAAATCTACAATCCTGTGTCTCTTATCACTTGTGCTGATTGCTGGACTTGTTCATCGTTTTATTTAAACATTTAAACCAATGTGAATGCCATTATAGTTGTTTAACAAGCAATATAAATGGTAAGTGCATAGACATCTATCTCTAATATAAGTCAAGCCTTCTGTTACTGTAGCACTGTAGTAAGTCGGAAGACTGGAACGTGGTGGGAGGATGTGGAGTACACACGGGAAACTTATCGTGCGCCCTATGAGAGTTCTATTAGATGGCCAACAGTTCATGGGCCTTGCCCTGGAATCCGACTAGTCTCGAGCAGTGTTTTACAACACGAAAACTCGACTAAAAAACCTTAATGTGTCGAGTCGACTCGACAACTCGGCTAAAACTCGACAAAACTCGTCATTATTGGACGGGAAAGAAATTGAGGAAAAAAACAAAGAAAATTGAAAAGGAGGGAAAAGAGAATCAAAATCTAGACACAATTTTTGCGTTGATCAAGGAAAAAAGAGAGTAAGAAGCAGAGGGAGGATCCTCTGTTTTTGTTAGCCAAAAAAAAGATAAAACAAATAGGAAAAAAGTGAAGAAAGTGGAAGACAAACGGAAATTGTTACCTTTTTCCTCTTCTTCCTCCCTCATCTCCTCTGCCTGCTTCCTTCCTCGTCTCTTCCTCTGTCTGCTCTCCTTCCTCCCTTTTGTTCGACACAGAGAAACCCTAAACCGAGCGACCTCTCAGCAGTCAGGTTATAAAAGGGGACCGGAATTCTTTTTTTACCCATAACTCACCGACTTTTTTATACAGCTACAACCCAAGCGAGTTCCTGCCCATAACTCACCGACTTTTTTATATAGCTACAACCCGAGCGAGTTCCTGCGGGTCCGAAACGCGACCCGACTCGCTGAAACTCGACGAGTTTAATCCGAAACGCGATACAACCGAGTAATAGTGCCAGGTTGGCTCGAAATCTAGCCCGGGTCGGGTTGACTCAGGTGAGTTTCGAGTCAACTCGACGACTTTTAAAACAGTGGTCTCAAGGAATAGAAGGCAGCGTAACAAATGCAATACAGAGACATTTCACTCAAATTAAACATGTATACATCCAAGTTATGCATGAGAACTGCACTACAAAAGTATAAAACTACGACTACGGAAATCAGTATCTTAAAGCAACGCCACATTCATTAAAACTTGCAATCTGTTGTTCTTCGTGTCTATTGAATAAGTTTATTGATGATTAATGTTAATTAATGTGTTCAAATACACTCAGATAATGCACCATTGCAGCATACATGCTTACTGCCAGTTTACCAGCTAGGGTTGGGACTTGGGAGCTAGTGTTACTAAGTTCCGGTGGTTTTTAATTGGAGTGGCCAGTTTTTGATTTGCAATCCTTATCTGCAGTTCATCGCACTTTTTCCGTATTGAAATAAAAAAAGAACCTAGTCTTTTGAAGGCCCTTAATTGGAAATTTTGAAAGAAGCAATTGAGAAATCTTATTCTTCTGAATGCCTAAGGTTGAGAACCTAATGTTATAAAACCTTCATCTTTCTGTCTTTTAGACTGAAACCCTAGCCAATTTTCGTAGATGTTTAAAACTTTTGAGTAAATGGAGTCACAGAATGGGTGTTAAAATATTAAATCAATATTCATTTTAATCTTTTATAAATAAAGCTTCTGATTGCTTCTTTTATTAGAAAGAAGACTCAATTTTGTTTCTTTTGTTACATAATAAAATATGCATATATAAACCTCTGTACGATACAATATGATTCGCATATCACACCCAACACTTTTAATCCATGATTCAGATTCTTATGCATTCTTGAAAATTCTCTAAAGATAAAGAACTATTTTGGAAATGCTAAAGGAGAATAGTATGGACACCCATACTACACTCAATGAACATCTCTTTTGATTTCTTTTTTAGAGGCCTTTCCGTGCTTGGGCTGTAAGCAACTCTTATACCCATCTTAGATCGCTAGAGCCAAAGCCTCTACCGAATGTTCTCATCCTGTCCTCTAATTTCTAGTGCTATGCCGACTGCCTAGGAAGTACGGATACTTCCCCAGAGCCTCCGTACCTGTGTCGGACACATGTTGGACACCGACACTTGTCGAACATGCGCCAGACACGAATGTGTTGTGTCCCACATGCTTTCGGAAGTTGGACACTGTCAGACACTCGTTGGACACGGCGGGTTGACAGGTTGTTCGATACAAGGTTGGGTCACAAGCTGTTGTGATTCAGTTTTGGCTTCAACCTCAGAGGATCAGATAGGTTGAAGCCAAAACTGAATCGCAACCTATTGGGCCTGAGTGCGATGCACTTGTCAGGATGGTTGCAACGGACTATTACGATTCAATTTTGGCTTTTACCTATCTGATCCTCGAGGTTTCAGATAGGCTGAAGTCAGAAATGAAACACATATGTTCTTTTCTGTGCCATGTAGGGCTTGTGTGCGATTCACCGATCGGACTGGGTGTAACTAACGACTGCGATTTAGTATGTATTAAAATTTTATTTTAGTTATTTTCTATGATATTTTTTTTTGGTTATTAAAATATATATGAATTATAAACACACATAAAATGTAAATAGAAAATATTAATTTATTTTGTTGTCCCCGTCGCACCCGTGCCCTTCTTTTTTAGGATGTACCATGTCGGCATATTTGTGTCGTATTGTACCCGTGTCCCCGTACCAGTGTCAGTGCTTCTTGGCCGAATGCAGAACAACATACACTATATTGAGCCTTCAATCCACTTCCATTCCAGGACTGGGTCCCAATCCTGCTCCTTGCTTCTGAGCTCATGATCTATACAAGTTTTTGTGTGCTAGCTCCAGATCTCAGGTAGGGAGTATCAATCCTTGGTCTGAGCTGTCCCTTCTTTTATCCATCTTAGTTTGGGTGTCATCTTCCCGACTGAGTTGGAGGATGGTAGCTTTAGTGTTTTGAAACTCTTTCGATTCGAGTTATTTGGCCGAGTCGGACCAATTTTACTCGACTCGGCTGACTTTCGGGTCGAGCCCAAGTTTCGAGTTTTTGAACAATGGGTTGCTTGTGCTAAAATTAAACTATTAGCGACCGGTATCCTATCGTCTTGTCCGTAGAAACAGTTTCCATTTTCATGTTGTGGGTTGCTCTTAGCTGTTTGGTTGAAGAGAAGTCTATCCCTAAAGCTCTGTAGTGCCGTAATTACCCTAGAAACAAACCATGGCCAGATGGCTTTCATGAAGTTTCTAATCATCCCAAGAATATCTTTCTATGTCTTATTATTATTATTATTATTATTATTATTATTATTATTATTATTTTGGTATTCCAGAAGGTGGTCATTACAGTAAGACCTGGAAGTCCTCACACACGAGGGATGACAAGACAGATGGGAAGTCAGTCTCCCAATTAGGAATGGCAATAGCGCGGGTTTGGGGATTGATTTTTATGATTTTTGAATAGGCTAGATCCGAACCCGCCCCGTTTACAATAGGAATTTAAAACCCGAACCTGGCGCATTGCCATCCGTACTCCCAATACCCCTTGAATCCGTTACAACGGGCTTCTTGTGCCTACCAATGGGCAGCACGATTCCCTGTCCGGTGGACCCACTGCAAGGAGACCCTCGTGAGCTGATCCCATTCCTGCATATAGGAAACCAGTAGTGTGCTCGGACTATGAGTACAACCCTTGTCAAAGACCAAAGCATCGAGGGCTTGGGTAGCATCAGTAAAGACCACCACCTTGCTATATTGTCGCCTTACCAGCTCCCCCAAAGCCTATGTTATCGTCCAAATCTTGGCGTGGAACGGAGACTCAACCCGACACCGAAAGGCAGCAGCTGCACAAATAGCACCTTAAGCATCAACTATTACCCAGGCTCCACTAGCCACCTCATCCCCAATACTAAAAGCACCATCAGTCCAGAAAAAAAAAAAAATCAGCCCCTCGACCTCCACCGTTGACCAACAAGGCAGCCCGAGAAGCCAAGACGTCTGGGCGAGAGAAAGACCCTCATAAATCAAAACAAAATACGGTCGGACCTGCTATCCAAAAACCTTGGCGCATCGAGCTTTCCACCAAAGCCACAAAAACACTCAGGGGCGCTCGCACACGCGTATATGAGTTTGACTGATACTCAGGTGCTCGCACACGCGTAGATGAGTGTCCTTTTAAGAGCATCTCCAACAGCCTCCCTAAAGGAGGGAGCTAAAAGTAGGGAAATATGTCCTTCCCCTTCGAATAGGGAGCTATTCTTGGAAGCCAACTCCAACATCCTCCCTATTCCTTCCCTTCTTTTCGGAAGTGATCAAAAGCCCTTGAACATCTGCATATTACCTAATCGACCAAATTACTGCAAGTCCTCTTCCCCTGACGCCGGCGTGATGCTTGCTGACCGTTGGGGGGCGTGGGCCCCATCTGGCGAGTGGAGTTGGGGAGTCTATTGGATAGGTGCGTGGGGGTTTCGCTCGCTACAATAGCGAAGGAAGCCGGTTGGCGAGTCTGTTGGAGTTACTCTAAAGCATGGTTCTGTCCGTCTCTGACCTTGCTGTATGTAGTTGCCGTTACACTTAGCGGTTCTTGTATAATTTATAGTTAGTGTGTACATACTTAGCCTTGTATGGGTTAAGACTAATTCTTTGGGTTTGATCAACTTTGGTGACCGCATCTTACGCATAACTATATCGGGTCATTGCTCCATTGGGTGAAATCCTAACGATTCGGTGTTTCAGACTCCCTTTTTGTTTCGGATCAGGCCGAAACCGAAACATAAATTTTTTGATATTTCGAATAAATTTCAAACCATGGTAATTCCCAATTTAATCCTATGAGCTTGAAGCCATCATAGCTCACTTGAGAATGCACACAATATCATCAAAACCAGTGCTGTACAGGGTTTCAACTCGGGCTGGTTTAGGGGTCAGCCCAGGTCCAATCCGAGAGGTTGATCCCTCCACCGAAGCCTAACCCAATCCGAGGTCATGTTGAAGTTCACCAGCACAAGCCCAACCCAGGTTGGGTTAGTCGGATTGGCTCGGTTGACCGGATTGGTTACGTTGGTTGGGTTTGTTCGTGCGGTTGACCGGTTTCAGCTAATATAATTACTTGTAAATGTTTTCAGACATCTAAGTCAAAAAGATCAAACTACTTGAGAAATATCCAAAAACATATTTTCTTGAAAGACATTAAATAAAAGCAAGAAGCATTTTAGTTGGGCTAGGGCTGGATCTGGTCACGGACTGGGTTACAAGTTGGGTTGCGGTGCCCGAAGACTTTGCCCAAGCCCAACCTGAGTTGAGGTCGGGTTGTGACCTCTCAACCCAAGGCTGCAACTCGGGTGGGTTGGAGGTCAGCCAAGCTCAACCCATGGTGTTGTATCCTTAACCCAAGCTAACCCAACCCGAGGTCGGGTTGGAGTTGGCTTGCCCAAACTCTGGTTGGGTCAGGTGGTTTGAAACAAAATGCAATTGGTCATTTTGTATGTTATAATGCAGGTGTGTTAAAGTGTATACACAGTCGGGTTTTGGATTGGGTCGGGTTATGTGATATCTCTGGCCATGTCCAGCTCGAATTTAAGTCAGTTTGGGGGTTTTGAACCCAACCCCAACTCAAGTTTGCAAAATCTGAACCCAAGCCCGAGAAAAATCGGGTTGGGTTTGGGTTTGGGTTTGTTCGCCCAAGTTGCAGCCCTATCTCAAACCATTATATATAAAATCTCAACTCAAGCCGGTCCAAATTCGGGTTGGGTTTGGGTTCGCTCACCCGAGTTGCAGCCCTAGTGCTCTATCTCATAGGGCACACATGGCATGCTGTCAAGAAAGCAACCCTTTGTCCTTTTGGGTGAAAACCACATGGAATGGGTATCTCATGATAAATATATATAGCCATTAAGTCCAAACATGTGGACCTCATGGCACATTTTGTTTGGGATAGAGTCTATCCATTGCATTTTTTTTTTTTAAATTAGGATTATTGTGCAACTTGATCTTATATTCCATTCCATTCAAGTGGGTGTATTAAATCTCGAGTCCATTGCATTTTTTTCTTTCCTTTCCTTTTCATTTAATATTATGTATAAATTACATATAGACCCCTTAAAGTTTGACCGATTATCACTCATGTTTGACCTCCAGAGGGCCTCTAGAGGGCCAGAGGAGGTCTATGTGTATGGTTTTTCAAACTATAAGTGGTCAATTTGCAGGGTTTTAAACAAAAGGTGGGTGTAAGTGATAATCGGTCAAACTATAGGGGGTCTATTTGTAATTTATCCTAATATTATTTATGAACTTTAGCGTGTGTCTTGAGAGAGAGGAAGGGTACTGCGTGCGAATCTTCACCGTTGATGTCATGTTCACACGACTAGAAATTTAATATAAAATAGTATTTATGCTGCCTTCCCTAGTTCCCCATGTTTAAATCTCTGGACCTTTTTGAACCCATGCTCTAATGTCGTCCTCTGATCGCTGACCCATCAAAAAAAAAGGAGAGGGTAATGTGCCTAAGGTCCCTGACAACAAATCAGTATAGCGACAAGGACCAACAAATAAGATGGTTTTGCACCAGGTCGTCTAGTTTGAAAAGATATATTTTACCTTTAGATCGTTTGAAAAATAATCATTTTACTCCTTCACGTAGTTGTACAATGAAAACACATGAAGAGTAACATTTGCTACAGTGATTTCACCGTAGCATTTTTTTTTTTAAAAAGAGAATTGATAAAAAAAAATTTGCTATAGCAAAATCACTGTAGCAATTATTGCTCTCTGCTACCACGGTAGCAATTGTTACTCTTTATTATCGAATTGAGTAACAATTGTTATAGTGATTTCACTGTAACAAAAAAATTATCGAGATTTCTTTATACAAATGCAATGAAATCACTGTAGAAATTGTTACTCTTTTATCATTGAATTGTTACTCTTTGCTAACACAGTAGCAATTGTTACTCTTTATTATCGAATTGAGTAACAATTGCTACAATGATTTCACTGTAGTAAAAAAATTATCAAGATTTCTTTATAAAAATGCTACAGTGAAATCACTGCAGTAATTGTTACTCAATTCAATAATATAGAGTGATGATTGCAGATTGTTACTCTTTTGCTGTAGTGAGGGTAGCATTTGTAATTTTAGTATTAAAGGCAATTTTGTTATTTAAATTGTAGAAAAGTTACCGGAGGGATTTGCTCTAAAAGCATCTTTTTTAGAAGGACATCTTATTGTCTGTCCTTTACACTATATCGATCTATTGTCAGGGACCTATCACTAAATCCCCAAAAAAAACCCAAGAGAAAGGATAAGTCGATTAGTTATTGATCATATCACCCCTTCTGATTATCAAGGGACATCACAATGTGATTTTACTTCAGGTCCTTACCTGAAATTTTCTATTACAGCAAGTCCCCCCAACCACTGGTTTGACTTTTTAAACCATCCATTGTATTTTTTTTTTAATTAGGATTATTGTGCAACTTGATCTTATATTCCTTTCCATTCAAGTGGGTGTTATAAATCTCGAGCCCATTGCATTTTTTTCTTTCATTTCCTTTTCATTTAATATTATGCATAAATTACATATAGACCCCTTAAAGTTTGACCGATTATCACTCATGTTTGACCTCCAGAGGGCCTCTAGAGGGCCAGAGGGGGTCTATGTGTATGGTTTTTCAAACTATAAGTGGTCAATTTGCAGGGTTTTAAACAAAAGGTGGGTGTAAGTGATAATCGGTCAAACTATAGGGGGTCTATTTGTAATTTATCCTAATATTATTTATGAACTTTAGCGTGTGTCTTGAGAGAGAGGAAGGGTACTGCGTGCGAATCTTCACCGGTAATGTCATGTTCACACGACTAGAAATTTAATATAAAATAGCATTTATGCTGCCCTCCCTAGTTCCCCACGTTTAAATCTCTGGACCTTTTTGAACCCATGCTCTAATGTCGTCCTTTGACCGCTGATCCATCAAAAAAAAAGGAGAGGGTAATGTGCCTAAGGTCCCTGACAACAAATCAGTATAGTGACAAGGACCAACAAATAAGATGGTTTTGCACCAGGTCGTCTAGTTTGAAAAAGATATGTTTTACCTTTAGATCGTTTGAAAAATAATCATTTTACTCCTTCACGTAGTTGTACAATGAAAACACATGAAGAGTAACATTTGCTACAGTGATTTCACTGTAGTATTTTTTTTTTAAAAAAAGAGAATTGATAAAAAAAAAATTTGCTATAGCAAAATCACTGTAGCAATTGTTTTTCTCTGCTACCACGGTAGCAATTGTTACTCTTTATTATCGAATTGAGTAATAATTGTTATAGTGATTTCACTGTAGCAAAAAAATTATCGAGATTTCTTTATACAAATGCAATGAAATCACTGTAGAAATTGTTACTCTTTTATCATTGAATTGTTACTCTTTGCTAACACAGTAGCAATTGTTACTCTTTATTATCGAATTGAGTAACAATTGCTACAATGATTTCACTGTAGCAAAAAAATTATCAAGATTTCTTTATAAAAATGCTACAGTTAAATCACTGTAGTAATTGTTACTCAATTCAATAATATAGAGTGATGATTGCAGATTGTTACTCTTTTGCTGTAGTGAGGGTAGCATTTGTAATTTTAGTATTAAAGGCAATTTTGTTATTTAAATTGTAGAAAAGTTACCGGAGGGATTTGCTCTAAAAGCATCTATTTTAGTTGAGACTTGGTTTAAAGACATCTTATTGTCTGTCCTTTACACTATATTGATATATTGTCAGGGACCTATCGCTAAATCCCCAAAAAAAACCCAAGAGAAAGGGTAAGCCGATTAGTTATTGATCATATCACCCCTTCTTATTATCAAGTAACATCACAATGTGGTTTTACTTCAAGTCCCTACCCGAAATATTCTATTACAGCAAGTCCCCCCAACCACTGGTTTGACTTTTTAAACCATCCAAATGACAAAAATACCTCTTTCCCTGTTACTATACTATTATGTTGATCTTTGCTATAGTGATTTTACTGTAGTAATTTTTTGAAGTTAGATTTATCCAATTTTGTTTTGTTACAGTGATTTTATTGTTGTGTAACAATATGCAACGCAAAGAGTTATAATTTGTGCAGATTTTTACTCTTTGCTACAGTGATTTTATTGTAACGAAAAAAAACAATCCCAGCGAATTTCCTAAAAAAATGCGACAGTGAATTCACTATAGCAAGAGTTAATCATTGCTACAGTGATTTGTGTCAATACATCCGAAGTGTATGTTTTCGTGCACAGTCACGTGTGGATACTGAAAGATATTTGTAAATTTGAGTTACTTATCACTCCGTACTGAATGTATATCCCCTCATTTATTGAGGGCTTTTTGCATACAGCCACCTGTAGACTAGGCTACTTGCGTATATACCCTTGGAAGTTTTATTTTGCATATTGATCCTTAAAAACTAGATTACTTATGCAAATTGATCCCTCAAAATAGTTGGCGTCTATTTGCAGAAAACATTCCAGGTTTATTCATGGTTTATCGTCGCCCGCTCGGACTAGATACTACATAGGCAGATAGGCTTCAACCTTATCCGATGTCTCAAATGACTATTTTACCCTTGGTACCATTTAGTCCAACCTCATATGTCCCATTTTGCCCTAAATTATAATTTTTTGTGTAAATCTTCGGACCTAACTTTAAGATCACATCATGACCTAAAAGTCGCCATCAACAAGAGCAACAAGAGGAATGGGAAAGTCGTCCTCCCAGAAAACCTCGCACCCTCCACAAAGCGTGTCCTACGCTAACCAATGAGCCGCACTGTTTGCGGACCTCGACATCCAATGGACTGTGACCCCTGTCAGGCCATGCCAAGGCTGTAGGCATGAGAGGACAGTTGGGAAAACCTCCTCGTGCCCGCCACGACCTAGGGCGAGCGAGTCTCGTGCCTGGGAAGCATCCGTTAACACAACCACTCGACAAGTCGGACGTCGGTGAAGTTCCTCCAGCCCCCGCCGAATAGCCCTCAGTTCCATATGGAGCTCATCTATTGGTTGACTTGATCGGTCTACAAGTCAATAGGGGTAAAGCTATTCCTAGGTGTTAACTGAGCACTGTAATAGTGTCAAAAAATTCTATAGGCAGCCCCCAACAGCACCCAGAAATCGAACTAAAAGCAACAATATCGTTAGAAACAATACTAATAGAAATATCAAACCAATTGTTCTATATAATTTTTTATTTTTTGAGATTGGCAGGTGTCCCTAAACCTTTCGGTAGCGTTTGGTAGTCGGAAAGTGATGGGAAAGAGAGAGAATTACCCCCTTAGGGCCCGTTTGTTTCGACGTAAGTGGCCGCAGAAGTCACTGAAGTCCCGGAAGTGGAACACTTCGGGTGTTTGTTTGGACGAAAGTGGTCGCGGAATTCGGAAGTGCGACTTCCGGTCAACCCTCAGAGACGGGATTTTCAGCCGCTCGACTTCGGAGCGATTTGATCCGAAGTCGCACTTCCTCCGTCCGGAAGTGCGATATTTATGCCACGTCATCCCCCCCACTTCCAATATCGGGAAGTGGGGGCACTGGTTCGCAGCCAGGCGGAGCCCGGTGACCTGAGCAAGAGCCTCCCCACCACCGCACCCTTCTCTCCCCAACCCATAGAGACCATTCTCGACGACATCCGCAGAGAGAGAGAGAGAGAGAGAGAGAGAGAGAGAGAGAGAGAGAGAGAGAGAGAGAGAGAGAGAGAGAGAGAGAGAGAGAGAGAGAGAGAGAGAGAGAGAGAGAGAGAGAGAGAGAGATATCCATGTTAGTCTCTCCTTCAAAACAAAGGGAGGTAACCTCACCAACCACTTACAAGGTGATTATAGCCCTACACTTCCATCAAAACAAACAATAGAAGTAAGTCATACTTCCTGCAAAATACTTCCATCAAAACAAACAGTGGAAGTGACATAACTGGGACTTCTGGTTGGAGCACTTCCATCAAAACAAACAGCGGAACTGGGACTTCCGACCGGAAGTCCCAGTCAACACTTCCAGCACTTCTCCCACTTCTATCAGTTCTTCCACTTCCTAGCAGCCAAACGGCCCCTTAAGTGATGTTAGACGTGTTTGGTAGCCGAAAAAGTGAACATGAATCAAAATACTTTTATACCTAAAGTATCCTCATGTTAGTGTAATCGGAGGAAAAGTGAGGGGATTCTCTTTCCTCCCAAGAGTGGGAGGAAAGACTTTCCTTTTCTTTAATGAAAATTTTCGCCAACCAAACACGGCCTTCGGGCAATGACCCATTTCAGACTCGGACTAATCCCTTCGGCCTTCGGGAGGAGTGTGGTTGGCCTTCTTTGAACTTTTTGGTTGGAACGCAATGCTAGGGTGTTCCGACAGGAGAACTATACATTGAATAGCTTGTTTGTGGAGGTTGGTAGACTTTCTTTCTTTTTGGGATCTTTAGCTGTTCTTTAATGGGCTGTGATACTTATCTGTGATCATTTGGGAATTGGGGCTGTGGCTAATCGTGCTTTGTATTTTCTTTTTTTTGTATATTTTTTCTTCTCTTTCAAATATACAGGTTGAGGTCTGCGTAACCCCCTCTCCGTTCAGGGATGTTATTTACTATGAAAAAAAAAAAATCCCTTCCAGAATGAAGCCTGATCCATTCGAGAATTCCCACCTCACTCCTGAGTAAATTGAGGGAGGAGTCGAACCCACAACTTCCTCACCAAAGCATCAGTTGCTTCGCTGACTCTCTGATCCATTGGTGTGAATCATTCTATATGTTTGTATCGCTATCATAGGGGATGCTTGATGTATTCGACGACATCACCGGAAAAGCCGCCTGAGCGGCCAAGTGTTCGGCGAGCAGATCATGCTGGCAGATTCAACCTCTCACACCAACAAAAGCAGGTGCAGACAGGGGAGTGGTTGATGAAATCGGCGCTAAGGGGCTGGATGATGGATGGACTGATAGCCATTATTGAGTAGGTGGTCTTAATTAATTGGAGGGGTGAGGGAGACTGGAGGCTCCTCTCCAGCATGGGGTAGGGGTGGCAATGGCTCATGTCGGGTCGGGTTCATGTTGTGTCTAATTTTGGTCGTGTCCAAAACCCCTAGACTCGGATCCGACCCGTTTAACTAATCGTGTCTAGATCCTAAACCCATACCCGACCCGTTTATAAAACGGGTAGACCCGATAAGACCGTTAGACCTGTTTACTACACGGGTTTATTCAGTTGATCTGATCCGACTCGACACAACCTAACCCGATAGACCTGTTGATACTATATATTACAGTATCGCATTGCGGGTAGACCCGACCCGATCCGACCCGTTGAATATTAAACGGGTCTTCCCGGGTCTACCGTGTCCAGACCCTAAACCCAGACCCGACCCGTTTATTAAACGGGTCTATCGTGTCGACCCGTTTACAACCTGAACCCGTTTAGCCCTGATCCAGAGCTGCTAACTTCGTGTCAGGTCTGCCGTGTCGGGTCCGAAATTGCCAGCCCTAGCATGGGGAGACCATTTTGGCTACCCGATGCCAGATCGGAATGTGTCATATACGTCTTCAGCATCTGCCCGCACGATAAATGCTATTCAGCCCGAACGTTTTTCGGATTCCGCTCAGCCCGATTGATGTGGCAATGTGCAACTGGTGGGTGTAAAAGATTTAAATGTCGCTAGTGGGTTTCAGCCATTGATATGCTGCCAAGTCAATCAAACTTTAGGGCTGAATATCATTTCTCCTGCTGCACTTGCTGCCCCCATTATTCTCCTTTAATGGTCCACCTGACACGTCCAGTTTGGGGCCGTAAGCAAGTGTCGCATAGCGATGGGTTGGACGGTTGAGGGGGAAATTTTCAGCACATCCTGTGTACGCTACAACCAGGGTGACCAAGCACATGAGGGTAGTGGCCCCCAGCACTTCGAGCATGCTCATAGATTCTGGGCAACGGTTGTAGCATTCGCAGGATGTGCTGAAAAATATCCCGTGGTTGAGGACCGCCCCTCCCCACACAAAACCCTCTCCACATAAACCGATAGCCAGTTTCTCTCCCGCTTACACCCATATCATATTTGGCCATGCTTTCTCTCTCATGGTTGACCGGATATTCTACTTGAGCACCTAACTAACCGAGAGAGAGAGAGAGAGAGAGAGAGAGAGAGAGAGAGAGAGTGAGAGAGAGAGAGAGAGAGAGAGAGAGAGAGAGAGAGAGAGAGAGAGGAGAGAGAGAGAGAGAGAGAGAGAGAGAGAGAGAGAGAGAGAGAGAGAGAGAGAAGAGAGAGAGAGAGAGAGAGAGAGAGAGAGAGAAGAGAGAGAGAGAGACGAGAGAGAGAGAGAGAGAGAGAGAGAGAGAGAGCCCCCAGAAGACGACAGTTTTGTATCCTCCTTATCTTTTGGCTTCGTCTCGGAAGTCCCTCAATTTGATTGAGTCGCCTCAAGGATTTGTGGCTTGGTATCCTGCTCCTCCTTTGTTCACTGGAGCCTGTGAAGGCCGTCACGCTCTTCCTGTTGGTCTCCTGCAACCTCCTCCTCCTCCTCCTTTTCTTCTTCCTTCATCTTGATATTTTGTCAGGATTGAATTTTTTACTGTATATACCCTCTCGCCCTAAACCCCGGGTCGTAAGGGGAGATCCATCAGTGGGTATATAAGCACACCATCACTCAGTCCCTAGCCGATGTGGGACGAAACCCAACACATACTCCTCTCACTGGTGCTAGCGAGAGGAGTATGGAAAGTTTATGGTGGATCCCTCTTGGTTTGAATAAAACAACTGTACAAAAATTACCACACTATTTAATTTTCTGAAAGCTTTTTTTTATTTGATTGTTAGTAAAAATGAAAATAAGAGTATTTGATCTTTTCAAGAAATAGAGAGAGATTTGAGGAATCCTTTAGAGTGAACTATAATTTCAAGCCATTCTTTACCTACGTGGTAACTAGGATCCCCAAAAATAAAGAAACATCCTAGGAGCCCAATAGTACTGTCGGGAGAGTATTAATTGGTGCCCCAATCGTGAACCTGCCACAGTATGCAGTTTGGCTCTTGAGTTGGTTAAATTGCATTTCTCATATGATTCGCATATCACACCCAACACTTTTAATCATGATTCAGATTCTTATGCATTCTTGAAAATTCTCTAAGGGTGTGTTTGGCATTGGTTTTGGAGGCCTAGTTTTGCGTCAAAACTAGTTCCGCTTGCCAAACTGGTTTCCGTATAAGATTTTAGTACGTTTGGGATACGATTAGAAAATTGGTTTTTCAAAACCAAAACCAAAAAATCATCAAAATCCAAAAGCAGAAATTTTTTGCTTTTGGGTTCTTCTTTTCGGTTCTTGAGGCAAGAAGACAAAACAATAATTAAAAAAAAATTATTGTGAATAACATATATATTGGTAGAGAGAAATTATTGTAAAGAGAAAAAATTAAAACCGGGAGAGGGAGAATATATACATATCATATTGTAAACAGAGAAAATTATTATAGAGAGAATATTTTAGAGAAAATATATGATATATTTAAAAATATTATAGAGAGAGAAAATTATAAAGAGAAGAATATGGGGAGAGAGAGTATTAAATAAATAAATATATAGTGAAAGAAAATATTGAAGATAAAAAATATTATAGAGAAAATATTATAGAGAGAGAAAATATTGTAGAAAAGAAAATATTGTAGAGAGAGAAAATATTATAGAAAAAAAATATTTTAGAGAGAGAAAATATTATAGAAAGATAATATTTTAGACAATGAATATGTTATAGAGAGTAGTTTAGATAGAAAATATTGTAGAGGGAAAAAAACATAGAGAGGAGAAAAATATTAATAATAGAGAGAGAAGATATCATAGTGAGAGAAAATATAATAGAAATATAATATTTTAGAGAGAGAAATGTTATAGAGCGAAAACTTTGTAGAAAGAAATGTTATAGAGTAGAAACTTTGTTGAAATAGAATATTTTACAGAAGAGAAAATATAAAAGAGAATATTTAAAAGAGAGACAATGTAAAAGAGAATATTTTAGAGAAATAAAATATAAAAGAGAATATTTTTTGAGAGAGAAATGTTATAGAGCGAACTTTGTAGAAATAGAATATTTTAGAGAGAGAAAATATTATAGAGAGAGAATATTTTAGAAAGAAAAAATATTATAGAGAGAAAATTTTATAGAAAGAGAATAGTTTATAGAGATAAAATATTATAGAAAGAGAAAATTTAGAGAGAATATATTATAGAGAGTAAAATTTAAAAAGAAATATTATAGAGAGAGAAAATAACGTAGAAGGGAGAAAAATATTAATTATAGAGAGAGAAGATATCATAGAGAAGAGAAAATATTTAAGAGAGAAAATATTATAGAAAGAATATTTTAGAGAGAGAAAATAGTATACAAAGAAAATATTTTAGAGAGAGAAATATTGTCGAGAGAAAATATTGTAGAATATGATATTTTAGAGAGAAAATTTTATAGAAAGGGGAATATTTTAGAGAGAGAAAATATTATAGAGAGAATATTTTAGAAAGAGAAAATATTGTAGTAAGAGAAGATGACATAAAGATGAAAAAATATTATACAGAGGAAAACACGCGAAAAATGGTATAGAAAAAAAATATTGTTGAAAGAGATCGAAGATATTGTAGATAGAAAAAATATATAGAAAGATAATATTTTATAAAGATAAAATATTGTAAAGAGAAAATGTTATAGAAAAAGAATATTATAGAGAGAGAAAAAATATTATACAAAAAAAATATTTTAGTATTTTAAAGAGTAAATATTTAAAAGAGAAATTGAATGAGAGAAAATTTTATAGAGAGAAAATATCATAGAGAGAAAAAATGGGGTAGAGAGAGGAGAAATAATATTGTAGAGAGAAAATATTAGAGAATGTGTTACAGAGAGAATATTTTTAGAGAGAGAAAATCTTGTAGCAAGAGAATATTTTAGAGAGAGAAAATATTATAGAATGAGTTTATTTTAGAGATAAAATATTGTAGAGAGATAAAATATTGTAGGAGCGTATTTTAGATAGAAAATGACATAGTGAGAAGAGAAAATATTATAGAGAGAAAATATCATAAAGAGAAAATATCATATAGATAATGTTGGAGAGAATATTGTAGAAAGAGAAAATATCGTAGAGAGAAAATATTAGAGAAAATATTTTAGAAAAGTAATTGCAAAACTAATTTTAGGCTCAAAACTAGTTTTATTGCCAAATGCTCAAATGTTGATAATTCTAGAACTAGTTTTCGATAAGCTAAAACTGGTTTTGCACAAAACTAGTTCCTAGTATTCCAAAATCAAAAACCTAAAATTCAAAACCAATGCCAAACGCACCCTAAAGATAAAAGAATTATTTTGGAAACACTAAAGGAAATAGTATGGACACCCATACTACTACACTCAATGAACATCTCTTTTGATTTCTTTTTGAGAGGTCTTTCCGTGCTTGGGCTATAAGCAACTCTTATACCCATCTTAGATCGCTAGAGCCAAAGCCTCTACCGAATGTTCTCATCCTGACCTCTAATTTCTAGTGCTATGCCGAATGCCTAGGAAGTACGGACACGTCCCCAGATCCTCCTTACCCGTGTCGGACACATGTTGGACACCGACACTTGTCGGACATGCGCCAGACACGAATGTGTTGTGTCCCACATGCTTTCGGAAGTTGGAAACGGTTAGACACTTGTTGGACACGGCGGGTTGACAGGATGTTCGATATAAGGTCGGGTCACAAGCTGTTGTGATTCAGTTTTGGCTTCAACCTCGGAGGATCAGATAGGTTGAAGCCAAAACTGAATCGCAGCCTAGTGGGCCTGAGTGCGATGCACTTGTCAGGATGGTTGTAACGGACTATTACGATTCAATTTTGGCTTTTACCTATCTGATCCTCTGAGGTTTCAAATAGGCTGAAGTCAAAACTGAAACATATATGTTCTTTTCTATGCCATGTAGGGCTGTGTGCGATTCACCGATTGGACTGAGTGTAACTAACGGCTGCGATTCAATATGCATTAAAATTTTATTTTAATTATTTTCTATGAGATTTTTCTTTTTGGTTTTTGTAATATATATGAATTAGAGACACATAAAATATAAATAAAAAATATAAATTTATTTTGTCGTGTTCCTGTCGCATCCGTGTCCTTTTTTTAGGATTTACCATATCAGCATATCCGTGTCGTGTCGTACCCGTTTCCCCGTACTAGTGTTGTGGGTTGCTCTTAGCTGTTTGGTTGAAGAGAAGGCTATCCCTAGAGAAGTTCTGTAGTGCCGTAATTACCCTAGAAACAAACCATGGCCAGATGGCTTTCATGAAGTTTCTAATCATCCCAAGAATATTTTTCTATGTCTTATTATTATTATTATTATTATTATTATTATTATTATTATTATTATTTTTGGTATTCCAGAAGGTGGTCATTACATTTAGACCTGGAAGTCCTCACACACGAGGGCTGACAAGACAGATGGGAAATCAGTCTCCCAATTAGGAATGACAATAGCGCGGGTTTGGGGATTGATTTTTTATGATTTTTGAATAGGCTAGATCCGAATCCGCCCCGTTTACAATAGGAATTTAAAACCCGAACCCGGCTCATTGCCATCCGTACTCCCAATACCCCTTGAATCCGTTACAACGGGCTTCTTGTGCCTACCAATGGGCAGCACGATTCCCTGTCCGATGGACCCACTGCAAGGAGACCCTCGTGAGCTGATCCCATTCCTACATATAGGAAACCAGTAGTGTGCTCGGACTATGAGTACAACCCTTGTCAAAGACCAAAGCATCGAGGGCTTGGGTAGCATCAGTAAAGACCACCACCTTGCTATATTGTCGCCTTACCAGCTCCCCCAAAGCCTATGTTATCGTCCAAATCTTATCGTGGAACGGAGACTCAACCCGACACCGAAAGGCAGCAGCTGCACAAATAGCACCTTAAGTATCAACTATTACCCAGGCTCCACTAGCCACCTCATCCCCAATACTAAAAGCACCGTCAGTCCAGAAAAAAAAAAAATCAGCCCCTCGACCTCCACCGTTGACCAACAAGGCAGCCCGAGAAGCCAAGACGTCTGGGCGAGAGAAAGACCCTCATAGACCAAAACAAAATACGGTCGGACCTGTTATCCAAAAACCTTGGCGCATCGAGCTTTCCACCAGAGCCACAAAAACACTCAGGGGCGCTCGCACACGCGTAGATGAGTTTGACTGACACTCAGGTGCTCGCACACGCGTAGATGAGTGTCCTTTTAAGAGCATCTCCAACAGCCTCCCTAAAGGAGGGAGCTAAAAGTAGGGAAATATGTCCTTCCCCTTCGAATAGGGAGCTATTCTTGGAAGCCAACTCCAACATCCTCCCTATTCCTTCCCTTCTTTTCGGAAGTGATCAAAAGCCCTTGAACATCTGCATATTACCTAATCGACCAAATTACTGCAAGTACTCTTCCCCTGACGCCGGCGTGATGCTTGCTGACCGTTGGGGGGCGTGGGCCCCATCTGGCGAGCGGAGTTGGGGAGTCTATTGGATAGGTGCGTGGGGGTTTCGCTCGCTACAATAGCGAAGGAAGCCGGTTGGCGAGTCTGTTGGAGTTACTCTAAAGCATGGTTCTGTCCGTCTCTGACCTTGCTGTATGTAGTTGCCGTTACACTTAGCGGTTCTTGTATAATTTATAGTTAGTGTGTACATACTTAGCCTTGTATGGGTTAAGACTAATTCTTTGGGTTTGATCAACTTTGGTGACCGCATCTTATGCATAACTATATCGGGTCATTGCTCCATTGGGTGAAATCCTAACGATTCGGTGTTTCAGACTCCCTTTTTGTTTCGGACCCGGCCGAAACCAAAATTTCATAAATTTTTTGATATTTCGAATAAACTTCAAACCATGGTAATTCCCAATTTAATCCGATGAGCTTGAAACCATCATAGGTCACTCGAGAATGCACACAATATCATCAAAACCAGTGCTGTATAGGGTTTCAACTCGGGCTGGTTTAGAGGTCAGCCCAGGTCCAATCCGAGAGGTTGATCCCTCCGCTGAAGCCTAGCCCAACCGAGGTCATGTTGAAGTTCACTAACACAAGCCCAACCCAATGTTGGGTTAGTCGGATTGGCTCGGTTGGCCGGATTGGTTAGGTTGGTTGGGTTTCGCGGTTTGTATGTGCGGTTGACCGGTTTCAGCCAGTGTTTTGAAAACCGGACCGGACCGGACGGTTCAACCAGTTTGGACCGGAACCGGAACATGTTTTGGTTCGGTTTTTGAATAAACCGGTTTGTATGTTAACCCAGGAATCAAACCGTCCCATTGAAGAATTTAGTAGATATCTATATAAAAAACATATTTTCATACGGTTTAAACGGTTGAACCACCGGTTTGAACCGATTTGGACCGAACCGGATGCCTTTTTGGTTCGCCTTCCGGTCCGGTTTTAAAAACACTGGTTTCAGCTAATAATTACTGGTAAATTTTTTCAGACATCTATTGTAACTTAATGCGTGAAGGGGTGAGAAAGATGTCATTAATCCATTCATCAAAGTCAAAAGATCAAACTATTTGAGAAATATCCAAAAACACATTTTCTTAAAAGATAAATTAAATGAAAGCAAAAAAATTAAATTAAATGAAAGCAAGAAGCATTTTAGTTGGGCTAGGGCTGGATCTGGTCATGTACTGGGTTACAAGTTAGGTTGCGGTGTCCGAAGACTTTGCCCAAGCCCAGCTCGGGTTGTGACCTCTCAACCTAAGGCTGCAACTCGAGCGGGTTGGAGGTCAGCCAAGCTCAACCCATGGTGTTGTATCCTTAACCCAAGCTAACCCAACCTGAGATCGGGTAGGAGTTGGCTTGCCCAAACTCTGGTTGGGTCAGGTGGTTTGATGGTCAGGCAAACAAAATGCAACCATTGATCATTTTGTATGTTATAATGCAGGTGTGTTAAAGTGTATACACAGTCGGGTTTCGGAATGGGTTGGGTTATGTGATATCTCTGGCCATGTCCAGCTCGAATTTAAGTCGGGTTAGGGGTTTTGAACCCAACCCCAACTCAAGTTTCCAAAATCCGAACCCAAGCCTGAGAAAAATCGGGTTGGGTTCGGATTTGTCCGCCCAAGTTGCAGCCCTATCTCAACGCAAGCCGAACCATTATATAGAAAATCTCAACTCAAGCCAGTCCAAATTCGGGTAGGGTTCGGGTTAGCTCACCCGAGTTGCAGCCCTAGTGCACGCTGTGAAGAAAGCAACCCTTTGTCCTTTTGGGTGAAAACGACATGGAATGGGTATCTCGTGATAAATATCTATAGGCATTAAGTCCAAACATGTGGATCTCATGCCACATTTTGTTTGGGATAGAGTCTATCCATTGCAATTTTTTTTTAATTCGGATTATGGTACAACTTGATCGTATATTCCTTTCCATTCAAGTGGGTGTTATAAATCTCGAGCCGATTGCATTTTTTTTCCTTTCCTTTTCATTTAATACTATGCATAAATTACACAAAGACCCCTTATAGTTTGGCCGATTATCACTATGTTTGACCTCCAGAGGGCCTCTCGAGGGCCAGAGGGGGTCTATGTGTATGGTTTTTCAAATTATAAGGGATCAATTTGTAGGGTTTTAAATATGAGGGGGTTGTAAGTGATAATCGGTCAAACTATAGGGGCTCTATGTGTAATTTATCCTAATATTATTTATGAACTGAGCATGCGTTTTAGAGAGAAGAAGGGTACCGCATGCGAATCTTGACTGTTAATGTCATGTTCACACGACTAGAAATTTAATATAAAATAGCATTTATAAAGCCTTTCCTAGTTCCCCACGTTTAAATCTCCAGATCTTTTTGAACCCATGCTCGAACGTCGTCATCTGACCGCCGATCCATCAAAAAAAAAAAAAAGGAGGGGGGTAATGTGCCTCTTTGTTCAGGGATGCTGTTTATCGTAAAAAAAAAAAAAGATAATCCCTTTCGGAGTGAAACCTGACCCACTCGAAAATTCCCACTTCACTTCTGAGTAAATCGAGAGGAGTCGTCGAACCCACAACCTCCTCACCATAGCATCAGTGGCTTCGCCAACTCTCCTATCCCCTGGTGGGAATCATTCTAGATGTTTGTATCACTATCATAGGGGATGCTTGATGTCTTCGACGACATCACCGGAAAAGCCGCCTGAGCGGCCAAGTGTTCGGCGACGCAGATTCAACCTCTCACACCAACAAAAGCAGGTGCAGACAGGGGAGTGGTTGGGGCTGGATGATGGATGGACTGATAGCCATTATTGAGTAGGTGGTCTTAATTAATTGGAGTGGTGAGGGAGACCGGAGGCTCCTCTCCAGCATGGGGTAGGGGTGGCAATGGGTCGTGTCGGGCCGGGTTCGTGTTGTGTCTATTTTCGGGTCGTGTCCAAAACCCCTAGATCTGGATCCGACCCGTTTAACTAATCATGTCTAGATCCTAAACCCGTACCCGACCCGTTTATAAACGGGTAGACCCGATAAGACCCGTTAGATCCGTTTAGATAAACGGGTTTATTCAGTTGACCTGATCCAACTGACGCGACCTAACCCGATTGACTTGTTGATACTATATAATATATATTACAGTATCAGATTGCGGGTAGGCCCGACCCGACACGACCTGTTGAATATTAAACAGGTCATTTCGGGTCTACCGTGTCCAACCCTAAACCCGGACCCGACCCGTTTACAACATGAACCCGTTTAGCCCTGACCCAGACCCACTAACTTTGTGTCGGGTCTGCCGTGTCGGTTCGAAATTGCCAGCCCTAGCATGGAGACCATTTGGGCTACCCGATGCCCAAACCGGAGTGTGTCACATACTCCTTCAACATCTGCCGCACGATAAATGCAGTTCAACCCGACGGTTTTTTCGATTCCGCTCAGCCCGATTGATGTGGCAGTGTGCAACTAGTGGGTGTAAAAGATTTAAATGTCGCTAGTGGGTTTCAACTATCGATCAGTTGTATACTGCCAAGTCAATCAAACTTTCAGGCTGAATATCATTTCTCCTGCCGCACTTGCTGCCCCCATTATTCTCCTTTAATGTTCCACCTGACACGTCCAGTTTGGGCGGTAAGCAAGTGCCGTGTAGCGATAGGTTGGGCGGTTGAGGGGGAAATTTTCTGCACATCCTGTGCACGCTACAACCACGAGACCCATTGTGATTCAAAAGATATGGGGTAACTGACCCAAGCACATGGGGGTAGTGGCCCCCAGCACTTAGAGCACGCTAATAGGTTCTGGGCAACGGTTGTAGCATACGCAGGATGTGCTGAAAAATATCCCGTGGTTGAGGGGCCGCCCCTCCCCCACACAAACCCTCTCCACATAAACCGATAGCCAATTTCTCTCCGCTTACACCATATCATATTTGGTCTCGCTTTCTCTCTCATGGTTGACCGGATATTCTACTTGAGCACCTAACCGAGAGAGAGAGAGAGAGAGAGAGAGAGAGAGAGAGAGAGAGAGAGAGAGAGAGAGAGAGAGAGAGAGAGAGAGAGAGAGAGAGAGAGAGAGAGAGCCCCCAGAAGACGACAGTTTTGTATCCTCATCTTTTGGCTTCGTCTCGGGAAGTCCCTCAATTTGATTGAGTCGCCTCAAGGATTTTTGGCTTGGTATCCTGCTCCTCCTCTGTTCACTGGAGCCTGTGAAGGCCGTCACGCTCTTCCTGTTGGTCTCCTGCAACCTCCTCCTCCTCCTCCTCCTCCTCCTCCTTTCCTTCTTCCTTCATCTTGATATTTCATCAGAATTGGATTTTTTACACTGTATATACCCTCTCGCCCTAAACCCCGGGTCATAAGGGGAGATCCATCAGTGGGTATATAAGCACATCATCGCTCAGTCCCTAGCCGATGTGGGACGAAACCCAACACATACTCCTCTCACTGGTGCTAGCGAGAGGAGTATGGAAAGTTTTATGGTGGATCCCTCTTGGTTTGAATAAAACAACTGTACAAAAATTACCCACACTATTTAATTTTCTGAAAAGCCCTTTTTCATTTGCTGTGTTAGTAGAAATGCAAATAGAAGTATTTGGTCTTTTCAAAAAATAGGGAGAGATTTGAGGAATCTTTAGAGTGCTCTATAATTTTCAATCCATTCTTTACCTACGTGGTAACTAGGAGCCCCAAAAATAAAGAAACATCCTAGGAGCCCAACAGTATTGTCGGGAGAGTATTAATTGGTGCCCAATAGTGAACTTTAGTTTGGCTCTTGAGTTGGTTAAATTGCATTTCTCACGGCAGAGGTTGGTTGAAATGCTTTGTATCTTGATTATTGGGTGGTTCCCATGTCATTGAGTTTGACAATCATTACTTAAGACAATTAATTAGGCACAAAGCCCAAATGATGACCGCACCACTCATTTGATTAACAAAAGATTGAGAATGCACAAAGCCCAAATAGTTGCGAAATCACCAATTTTATCCATTGAAGAAGGTGGGAATTCATTAATCACAACTTAAACTTCTAGTTGATTAATTAATCAGTGTTGGGGGATGACTTATTCAGAGCCAGAAATGCTCCTCAGCCCGATGGTTTTCCCGATTCAGCTCAGCCCGATTGATGTGGCAGCGTGCAACTGGTGGTGTAAAGGATTTAGATATCGTTAGTGGATTTCAGCCACCAGTTGTATGCTGCCAAGTCAATCGGACTTGCGGAATCGGGAAGACCTTTGGGCTGAAAAGCATTTCTCATTAAGAGCATCTCCAACGGGCTCCTACAAAAAAGTTCCTTCGGAACTAGAGCCAAATTGTGTGGGCCCAAGTTGAAAACAACCCTCCAACGGGCTCCCTTATGTTTCGCCAGAGTTTATTTTCCCTATCGCTTTCACTGGTGCGTGCTGGCTAGAGTAGTAGAGAAATCTTTGTGGTGCCCGTCCCTCTGGTTTGAATGAAACAAAAATTCAAATCACTTTTATTGTTAATTCCTAAATAGCCCCTTGCCTGTTGGCTTGTTTGAAGCATTTGGTCTTTTTAAGAAATAGGAAGATTTGTGAGGAACCCATTGGAGTGCACTTCAATTTCCACTCAATACTTTACCTATTAAGCCTCTAGGAGCCCCAAGAATAGGAAAGGAACCTGGGAGCCCCTTGGAGATACTCTAAGCCTCACTTCACCTTCTCATCGTAATGCATCTAGTTTATTGCTTAACTAGCATTGACACGGATGGTTGCAAGGCAGCTTGATCGGATCGCACATCTGGCATGGATTCCCACTTCACATCCTAGTTGGAGAGATGTTGGGTTTGGCAGCCCATGAGTTCGGCCCGTCTTTGACCCGGCTTGTTAGGATTATTTGGTGCGCACGCAAGGGAGATCTAACGCATAGGAGTTGTTTCTTGAAGGTAAAGTAACTTGCCTCTATATAGAGGGGGGGCGCACCTCAAGGAAGCGACGACGCAGTGAAGTGGCATTGAATTGAGACCCTGTGAGTGCCACTCGGAGAGGAGGAGGTCGTGAGGGTCGGGCGGAGGTCGTGGTATGGTGCATGCCCCCCTGGTGGTTCGTCGTCATTGGAAGAGAAGTCGATGGAGGTCGATGGACATCAAGGCTAGAGGACGACAATTCAGTGGAGAGCAATGAAGACCGGGATCCAACCCCGCGGGAAACCAGAGGCCGACGACAACAATGGAGCCCCAGAAGGGGGGCTGGACGGTGGGCGCCCAGGCGCCAGTAGGACGGTGTCCAGGCGAACTCCTGGTAGAAGGAGGGGTTATGGTTTTAGCGCCCGAGCAAAATCCTATGTGGCGCCTGATGGCCGGGGGGAAGGGTTGCTGTGTTGCACCTCTTCCCCCCCTGGCGGGTGGCTCGTGGTTCATGTTGACGGAGGAGGCCTCGAGGGAGGTTATTGTGATGTATTTGCTCCCTCCAAACTGTTCGATGACACCAACAATCGCAACGAAAGATATCCGAGTTGGGTAGTTAGTGTTATTATCCCGGAGGAAGGTTCACAGAGTGCGATGGCACTATCTTGTGCGAGTGTCGAATCGAGGGGGAGCGCCACGATGGGGCACGAAGTCATCGGTAATTGGCGACTTGTCCAGGCATTGACAGGTGGGACTTATGAAGGAGCCGACGGATGGCGGAAGGAGGCGCTGACGGGTGCCTATAGCAGCGAGCTCGGCCACTGGCATGCCTGTTGTGTTGCCTGGCTATGGATAGAGTGTGGAAGTGTTGGCCGACGGGTGATAGTTTTGAGAACTGCTTGCTGCCGTTGTTGTGGCGAGGGATGGTGCCGACGGGCACAAGATCGGAGCACGGAGGCATGACGAAAATCTACCGATTAGAGCGTCTAAAAGTGTTGATGGTCACCCAGAAATTATTATCCGTGGTGTAGCCTGCTATCAATTGATGAATCACGTTAATCTATAATGGCATAACTTGTAACTCTCCCTTATTCATTGGGTATTCCACAAAACGAGAGAGAGAGAGAGAGAGAGAGAGAGAGAGAGAGAGAGAGAGAGAGAGAGAGAGAGAGAGAGAGAGAGAGAGAGAGAGAGATGAAAGAGGTGGGATGGGGAGGATGCCATGTGGCACCAAAGCCCTCAGCCTTATAAGTGTAGTATAGATATTTGAAGACTTCAATTAAACTTTATTGATCGACCCTTATAAGACTGTTGAGATATCCGTATCTACGTGTGTAGGTACGTAGAGAAATAGGTGTATAGAGGAGAAAGTAGAGGGTGTGTTTATATTCCGTTGACTGCTAAGCATTTTGTACTATATTTATAGGCTTTGAGAGCCCTAATAATATCCATCCCAAAATTCTCCTAATTCTAACATGGTATTAGAGCTGGATAAGTAGCCATCATTCGAACCTAGTCTCCTTCCCTTGCGTGATCCAACAGTCGGCTGACTTGTCCTCCTCTGTGCACGACCCTGTAGACGAGCCATCATTTTCTCCTCCCCTATGCGAGCCCGCAGCTGAGCCGGCCGCTCTTTCATTCTTTGCGTCATGAACGACGGCCTTACCTCCTCACGCAAGCCGCGATTCTCACCGGTGTTGGTACGTCCCCCAGCATCCACCCGTAGGCGACTGATTACTAGCAGCTGCAATCGGATCTTCCTCCTTCGCTGCATCAGCCGGTCGATCACCAGTAGCCGGACGACCACTCTCCTCCCCTGTGGACGATCCTACAGCCGACCGGCCCTCGTAACCGGGTCACAACAGTCGAATCGTTCCACGAGTCTGATCCTCTTACTGGCTCCCCTCGTGATCACATCCTCCTATGGCTTCGTTCAATGAAGATCGTCCTCTAAGGAGATGTCTCCCCATGCACACCAATCTCCTCCTCTCCACCTAGACAGATTGGATACCCTGGTCAGCCTCGATCAGAAACAAGCTAGAGGGCCAATTCCTCGATCGTCATATCTTACACTCAGTGCTACCCTCCGAGGACATTGATGCACTCTCTATGCCAGGGACACCGAGTTCCTCTGTGATGAATGCTGATGGCACTACGACTACAGTCGCTACTACGTCACTAGTTTCTCCCTTTGCTGCAGACCTTCAGCATGTGAAGACTCGCTGGTTATATAAGGATGCGCACATCAAGGTGTTTCTTGTTGCGTTCGTGAGTGCTTCTTTATGCAGTGGTCTGGTCTCCTTCTCGACGGCCTATGATATCTGGACACACGTTTGTGGTTTGTTTGTCCAATCTGATGGTGCATGCAAAGCTCACCTATTGAGAGAGCTGATGCATGCCCAGCAGGGCACTCAGCTCGTGGAGGCGTATTACACGACCATGAGGACTCTCTGGTAGGAGCTAGACCAAATGGATCTTGGACCAAATGCTACCGCACTAGAACTACAACTATTCAGTGAACGCTGGAAAGTCCACTTTCTATTGGTCGGACTTGCCCCAACTCTTTAGCCTCTTGCTAGACAACTGCTCTACCACACTTCCTTTCCTCGTCTTACCGACGTTATGGCCACCCTTCTCTCTGAGCAATCTCGACTAGAGAGCATCGGAGCTATACCGGCACCTCTTTCTCGACCGACTCCAACTACTGGTCATAAGGGGTCCTCTCCACTGTACCCTGAGTTTCTACCCCATCGCCATCTCCTTCGTCTACCACCATAACTCGCTCTTTTGGTCGTGGTGTGCCCACATGCACTCACTGCCACAAGAGAGCTAACCATGTGGAGATGTGCTGGTCACTCCACCCTAAGAAACATACCGGGCCTTGTGGCCAGGGATGACTTGTTCATGGCCTTCTCCTACTCAAGTCGCGCTTGTTGACAGTCCGTCATCAACTGATTTTACTCCGCAACAGCTCCAGTTGTTTCAATAGTTTTAGCTCAAGCATCAGTTAAGCTCTTGCGCCTCCTCCTTTGTACCGCCTATAACCTACTCGACAACTCTGGTACTCCCTTTCCCTGGGTCCAGAACTCATGGGCCTCTCAGCACCTCACCCATGATCTCTCTATCCTCACTACCCTCCAACCTGCCACCATTCCCTACTACCAATGGATCTCATCTCTTCATCTCTCAGTGTGAGTTTATTTCCCCTTCCTCTGACTCGACAGGACGCCTTAACTGGCCTACTTTTTATCACACACCTGACCTTTGCATGAACCTTATTTCTATTTCCACTATTTGCGACTCCAGTCTGACCGTTACTTTTTCTGCTTCTGGTTGTGTTGTGAAGGATCTTCGCTCTAGCAGAATGATTCGAACTGATCGTAGTGAGGGTGGTCTTTACCACGTTGAGTCTCGTCATGTTACTCCTTCTCCTAGCAGCTTCTATAGTGTTAGTTCTTTTGCTGCTGACCTTGGCACAAAAAAGTTAGGTCATGTGTCTGAGCAACGACTTAAAAGCCTTTTTCAGTCTGTGGCTTTAGGTTGTGCTCCCTTTTCTTCTTTATCTCTCTATACAAGCTGCAAGCTTGCTAAGCTCATAACATTTCCTTTCCCTTCCAGTGCATCTCGATCTATTGCTCTGTTTGAGCTTACTCATTCAGATATTTGGGGGCTCTCGCCTATTTCATCTATGAATGGTTTTTTCTATTATATTAGTTTTATTGATGACTTTTCTCGGTATACTTGGGTGTATTTATTTTGGCAATGTTTTGAGGTTCTCTCTGTTTACACAGCTTTCACAACCATGATACAAACTCAGTTTCACACATGGATCAAGACCTTTCAGTCTGATTGTGCTCATGAGTACCTCTCCACCGCTATGCGGTTTCCTCCAGTCTCATGGCACCCTCTTCCAGTAGTTTTGCCCGCACACTCACGAGCAAAATGGTGTTGCTGAGTGCAAACATTGCCATATTTTCGATACTGTTCACTCCTTTCTCTTGTCATCTTCTGGTCCTTGCTCTTTTTGGGTAGAAGCGATTCTCACCTCTGTTAATTTTATTAACATCACTCCCTCCGCTTTCTTGTCTGGTTCTTCTCCTCATAAACACCTCTTTTCTTCTCCTCCCTCCTACGACATGTTTTGCATCTTCGGTTGCACATGTTTTGTGTTACTGCTTTCTAATGAACGCACCAAACTGTCTCCCAAGGCAGTTGTATATTCTTCTGGGACTTAATATCGAGCATAAGGGTTGTCGCTGCTATGACCCTGTCACTCACTGCCTTCGTCTAGCTCGACATGTCTCATTTTTTGAGGACGTTGCTTTCTGCTCACCTGCTTCTCAGGATCTTCAGTTTCTTTCTCACCCTAAGACCACTGTTGTCGAGTCCCCTCATGTTGTGTCTCCCTTTGTTGTGCCCTCTCATATCGAATCTTACCGACTCGGCCCCTATGCACCCCCATAGGTCTTCCTCCATCCCCTATATGTTAGAATTGGTGAGTTCTACAGCTTGTAAAAACCTATAGTTTAGCTATGTATGGTTGATAGTATAGGAATGCATATTGGTACGTACCTTAGTACGTGTTCTGATTACAGAACAGAGAGCCATGGCTACATAGTAATCCACTTGAGTGGGAGACTCAAGGGACTGATCCCATGTAACCTAAATATGTTCGCAGCTCTGATCAGGGTTGGTCGCCCTATCAGGATAAGCTGTTGGGATGACAGAGCGTGGGTGTCTCGACCACGGACATTACCAGGCACAGTGTCTGTGGTCGAACGAAACCAACACGATGCACAGATCGGTGAGCAGACACCGGTGCTCTAAACCATGTTTCTGCTTAGGGTAAAACAGTCCTAAACCCTGAGGAACCATGTCTGGTGGACTAACCAGTTGTGTGGTGCTTTGGCGCACCAATATGTGAGGATCCGGATGCAGTGATCCAAAACCATGGTGTACTGGGTTACCCGACTAGCTTTGCATCAGCGTGTCACTTCTGTACGCTATCCATACCCCTAACGGGAGGTGCGTTCCTTGGTCTGATCTACGTCATATTAAACCCTGGCCAGGTGGTCATCAGTTGGACTGGTGACGGATCCGGTTGCTCGTAAGAGTAATCGGAGGTACGATGTATATGGTCAACCTGAAAGGAACCGAGTTATATGAGCACTCGAGTCTGACGGTATTCTCCACCGCTCGAGTTGCATCATGGCACCAGATGGAGGGACAGCGAGTTTACCATACTAAGCGGAGAGCAGGGGTATGAGGGAGAACATAGTAAGTCCGGAGGAATTAGAGTGCAGCCTCTGTCGCACTCTGGGTGGCCATGTAGGTTAACTCGGACTCAGAGGATCGATGGTACACTCGGGTAGTGTGTCGATCGAGTCTAAGTTGGAAGCCATGAACCCTGGTCCCTGAAGGTTCCACCTTATCGATATTATGTACGGTTCTTATACCATCTCCTCGAAACACAGAACGTAGTTAAAGGAAGCGAGAAGTCCAAGCCTATGCTCCGTGAGTGCTTCGCACTAGTGCACAGTAGATGCGTAGCTACGTGTGTACACTAAGGGGAAACCCTAGATTAGTGTAGAGACGCATGTAGTAATTCCTTGCCATAAGTGGACTTTGCCATATGGGTGCGAAGCACCGGGACATGTTGCGAGTTGACTAGTTGACTTCACTAGGGGTACCCTACGGGAACCTCAGAGAATAGTGAAATCACTGGTCCACTTCACTTATGTGTGCCTTGCAAAGTCTCGTACACGAGGAACGACCAACTAGTGACATAAGGGCGTTTTGGTCATACCATGCGCCACTATGTACTAGGGGGGCCGGCCCTAAGTGTTGAGAGACTGGTCAAGGTTAGTCCTATTAGTTTCAGGAGGTTGTTGCCTCTGATGAAAGGGCCGGTCATGAGGCGCAGAAAACGGGCTGGTTTTGACCATTTTCAAAAACAAGGAAAAGATATAGATAATAGAAGAGATATATAGGGAGAGATTTGAATCAGTCAATCTTATCCGCACTAGGCTTATCCATAAGCCTAGGGCCGGCCCTATATAAGGGATAGGGGAGAGGGGGGGCCGGCCCATGCATGGATGTAAGCCCTAGGGCCGGCCAAGCCATGGGGAAACCCTAGCCGCCCCTCTCTTCTCGCATCTCCTCTCTCGTCTCTCTCTCCCTCGTTTGCTCCATTGGATGACGACTCATCTTCCTCGCGTGGTATTTCGTAGAAAGAGAAGGCTCATCGTATGGAGGCACTCAGAGATCCATCGATGAGGTGCTGTGCATCGTGTGAGATCGGGTGAACTAGAAGGCATCTCCCGCAACCTTTTGCTGTCCAGAATCTGCATAAAAAATCAGCGTTGTTTTTGTGATTTTGGGAGTTACAGAAGTCCAAACGAGGTGAAACTTATTAAAAAAGTTGCGTCTCGAAGTTGGCTACCTGCAGTCTAAATTTCAGCCTAATCAGAGTTTGGAGCAGAAAGTTATGGCTGTTGCACCAAAGCTATATCAAGTAGATCCGAGCCCGTCTCTATCGACAAAGAAGAAACTTGTCGCGGTGAAAGAATCCGCACGCAGGTATGATCTCTAACATGTAGATCTATCATAGATAGAACATGCATACATGCTAGATTATTCTTTTGTGTTAGATCGTCGTTAGGGGTTCACGTAGATGCCATGCTAGATTCATACACGCACGTGTAGATCGTTTCGATAAAAATTTTGATATGTAACGCATACCGCTCCCGGTCTTCGGGCCTTCTTTTTACTTCCGCTGTGGGCCTCTGCCATGGATTTACATCCAACAATTGGTATCAGAGCATGCTAGTGGTGTGCGTTTTATGTTTTTTATGAAACCGTCATATGCGCGCATGAATAGTATGTGCCACCATCGGGGTTCTACGAGTAGATCATGCATAGTATATTTTGTATGTTCTATAAATCATTCTTGCAGGGCGCCGCTTCTAAAATTAATCTAGATTTGTGATTGTTTGCTACCGGGGGTCGGATCCCGTGTTAGCAAATATTGTCCGGATATGTTTTATTCTGTGTGTGGATAGGTTTTAGAGCCGTAGTCGGGCAAGTGGTGGAGGTTCACCACCCTTGATTCTCAGGCTTGTAGTTAGGTTTGTTTTTCTTTTTGTTCTAGGAAATTGTATACGAGCGAGCACTTACTCGAAGCGTACTAGAGCTTTTTTGGTTACAGATTGAAGAGGAGAACTTGTCTTGAAGATTCACCACCGGGAGGACGAGCGGAACCTTGGAGGACGATGGCGATCCGAGGAAGCATATACGATGACGGCAAAGGGCAGAAAGCGTCAGGAGATCGTATAGAGAGGCTCACACCGGATCGAGGAGCCTTGCGAAGGAGACAGAGAGCCTACGCTGTGCCAATCAGGTTCAGGGGTCGGACCCTGAACTTGATTCAGTTGTGTGATTGTTTCTTTCTACTGTTCTTTATATTTCTGTAGAGAACCCCGATGCGATAATTTGATTATCTGTATTAGAGGGATGCCCTTTCCCCTCGGGTCCTAGCGACCTTATTAGGATAGGATTCCACTAGTGACGCCTATTATTTAATTGACCCTTGATGATAGCATGAATTCCTTACATTTGGTTATGCCACCATTAGGTCAACACCCGATTAGTCGAGTGTGCCTATTTGGCCAGCATCGAAACCTAGAATGAGTTGGAATTCTACTATAACATCATTCGTCAGATTTATAAGCAAGGCACCATGATAGTGGAAGACCTTTCCTGTCAGTCTGACCTTAGGCTAGGCTCCAGAGCATTAGCGTGATAGCTAGGTTTGCAGAGCATCAATGTTCTTGGGATATGTAATGTGACCCTTGAGTGGAGAAATCCACTTGAGGCAGGGACTATGATATTCCAAGATCGATTAATGCTTTGCGAAAGGCTTAAAACGCTAGTGGGAGCATGGTATGACCAGGGTCTAGTGTATAGGTTGTCGTGACCTTAGTATACACTCATACTTGCATTAAATAACCCTTAAATTTAATAAGGGATGCAAGAAAGGACTTTTAGAGATCTCCTGGCCTCCACGGCCAATCACTTCGTGCTTGGGTGGGAGGGCATAACTCAACAACCCCCTCGGGTGAGAGCTGTGTTTTTTCCATGCCAAGCTACTTAGTGATCTTCCTTGGGATATGGCGGTTATGGCGCCAAGGGTTCAGGCTTTACTCACCCTCGTGGGGGCCGTTAGAACTCCCATTCCGTAATTGCCTAGGCTCGTGGTTAAGCATCCGAAGTACACATGAGGTATTCATTGCATAGACAATGGTGATCACGTGGTACTGGCCAAAAGATAACCATGGTTCATCAAAGCCCTTAGTTGGTAGATTTGGATAGGGTCAAGGGAAAGACCCGTGTAAGCGGAAGACCTGCACACTGCCCCCTCGGACATGTGTAGCCGATTTTGAGATCTTACATACATGGTTAATTAATCCATAGATGTGTCTTCACTGTGAGGGTAGCGTTGGCATTTGGATATAATTAGCTTGTTTTAAAAATCCATAAAATAAGTTATTTTGCATTCGTTTTCATTCAACCATATAGTTCCCCTATCCGCTATCCCATAAGAGAACAAGTTATCGGGTCTCTAACTACGTAGAGCGGAAGCGCTATCTTTAGCTTATGCTTAGGGTAGTAAACGTACGTTGGCTAGCAATCTAAATATCATTGTACTAGACCTAACGGGTCCAGATATCACTAGGGCACTAACTAGGGCATATGATGACTAGCGAGAGTCTAAGGAGATGTGCAAGTGCTATGTTATAGCAGACTTGCGGACAACTCTTTAGAAGCGAGTCAGAGATATACCGGGTCTTCTCAAATAATATTTTACTTGCATAAGATGTTTGAAAGGTGAAGTCGGTAGACTTATCGCTTATCCACCAAGATACTTGTCGGTACCGAGATGTCAGTGGGTATGCTTGTTCGGGAACACATCTTTGAGTTCCAGATTGAACTAGATTCCAAAGACATGGTGCCATATGACGAGGTGGTGGAAGACGTCTGTCTTGCATCCTTATTTGGAACCTTCGAAGGCATTGTGAGAGACTTTAGCTTTAACAAGCTAGAGATGACAAACGTAGAACTTCTAAGGAGATTTCCAAGAGACAAATGATGGGATCAAGATTAAAGGCAATGCCTTTAGTGCTTAACCTAGGTCTTCTTTAGAAGAACCTAAGGGAGTAACTTATCAGAGATCGAAAACTATTCTAGTACAGAAACTAGTGTGGACTCCTAAGTCTGGTAACGCTAAGGACGGAAGTGTTTCTGTTTTGGCGAGTATAGAGGGTATTTGAAGATTGAATATGGCCTCAGGATGTTAGGAGTTGAGTCGCTATCTAGTAGCAGTTCTTATGCTTCTTGGAATGTAGACTTCGTGTCTACAGAGATTCAAGGAAAGCAAAAGGCTACTTTATAGTGAAGTAATCCTAACATAGGTACTGATGCCATAAGCCGCTGCGAAAGCTGTTAGATATGATTGTCTTAGTTTTTTCCGAAACATGGATTTTGATTTTTAGAGATGTAGTTCTGTTTCCTCTTTGGTAAATGAAGTTTTTTAATTTTAGACAGCACCGTAGGTGTGTATCTTAAACTAAATTGATAGCTTCATAGTTAGAGGAATAGATCAGAAAAATCTCTTTATATTTAATCCTAATTCGGAAATAGATTTCATGACAGCTGAAGCGTCTAATTGAAATTTATCTAAATCCTTCAGAGAAGTTATCCCATTTGTGACCCCTCTAATTTAGATATTCTGTCTTAGATAAATTCAGAGGTAAAAGAAGGCCGAGTTTCTGTTCATAGATTCATCGGAGATTTTTCTAACCTATGAGTGTAATCTGGAAGGCAGAATGACTAAAAGGGCCACGAAGGTATGGGAGTTAGTTAATTTTGACATCTATGGTTCCAAGAGCGTCTAGACGATAGAAGACTCTTCGATTTAATCGAAGGAATAAGTCACTATCAGACGAGTTCCATAGGATCTTGAGGGAGCATGGGATTATCTCCCAGTTAAATGCTCCAAGGATAACACGTCAGAATAAAGTCTCCGAGAGAAGGAATCGGACTCTGTTTGACATGGTCCGTAATACGATAAATATTGCCAAGTGTACTACCCACCTTTGGTGGGGTTGTACCTTAAAACAGTAGCTTATATCTGAAAACTATCTCTTATCTAGATCAGTGCCTCAGACCTATAGAGAACTATGGTCTAAACGAAAGCTGACATTATAGTGTCTCGAGATATAGGGTTGTCCTAGACTTGTACAAAAGGACAAAAGGGATGAGATGGAGATGTAGTTCCAGGTATATCTATTTGTAGGTTACCCTTAGAAGGCATAAGGTGGACTGTTTTATGATCTTGAGGTTTGGAAGGTAATCGTTTCTACGAACACCATCTACCTAGACCAAGATTATATTATAGACTATAAGTTTATCAGTAAGGTAGTTCTAGGTGAACTACTGGGTACTGGTAGAGAGTGCGCATCTGAAAAATGTAGTGGGAGTAGATGATAAAAGAAACTAGTATACCAGACACTGTAGAAACAATTCACTTTTGTACCACCACCACCTCATCGTTGTGGGACCATCAGAGCTCCTGAAAGATACTATGGAGAAACTTCGATAGTTAATCTAGAGTTTCAGGAAGATGATCCCTAGAGCTACGAAGAAGTAGTGGGAGCTTCCTTTGTACCACCACTACCTCGTCGTTGTAGGACCATCAGAGCTCCTAAAAGATACTATGGAGAAACTTTGATAGTTAATCCAGAGTTTCAGGAGGATGATCCCTAGAGCTATTATAGACACACGAATTTCGTCTGACCCGGACCCGACTTACGTGTGCCAACGCGGATGCAAACCCGACACGCGTTTTGACTCAGACCCGACTTGCACGCACCAGTGCGGACCCGGACCCGATTCACGCCCAACAAAAGAGGACTAGACCCCACACTCAAGGGGGGCCGACCCCTACTAGGGATCCGAACCCCATGGGGCCGGCCCCTACTATGACCGAACCCCATGGGGGCCGGCCAGCCCTGCAAGGAAAAAGAAGAGAAAGGCAGGAAAGGAAAAGGAAAGAAAAGAAAAAGGAAAGAAAAGAAAGGAAAGAAAAGAAAAGGAAAGAAAAGAAAAAGGAAAGAGAAGAAAGAAAAGGAAAGAACTACCGTCATGCACGGGGGGAGGTTGCGTACAATGTCTGCTCACGCACGGATCTGCGCCGATCCCTCGATCCGACAGACAAGAAGAAGCGCCGGATCGCCATCGATTTCGTGTGCAAAAGCCAGCCTTAATTGCCCCGCCAGGAAAGGAAAGCAAATAAATGTTATTCCCCTCATCAATGGATGAATAAATCCATGGCAATTATGGGGGAGATATTAAAGGGATTTAAAATTAAAACTTCCCATATCTTCCCCCCCCTCCTTTTGCCTATAAATAGAGGGGGAGGGGGAAGGCTCACGAGGTCGAAGTAATCGCAAGACGAAGTGCTGGAGCTCTGTAGAGAAGGAGACACTTCTTCATCGACCCAAGGCTTCATGAGGCACGGGCAAGCCTGTCCCGTCGGGATCGGCTTAGTCCATTGAAAGCCCTCATCAATGTGAAGACCCTTGCACAAGAAGATCAAGACTTTGACTCCGTGCACGAAGAAGAAAGCTCGGAGAAGAAGACCCTTCGACTCCGAAGACGCCAGAAGCAAAGACCGGAGAAGAAGCTCGGAGCGGCACTACCCCGTCGGCTCCAACAAATCCTCGACTCCGATCAAGCTACAAAGCCCAGAGAAGAGGAACGAAGCGTCATCACCCCGTCGCCTTCGACAAACGTCTGCACCATCCACGAAGAAGAAGGCCTGGAACAGACTACCTGAAGTGTCGCCACCCCCGCCGTCTTCATCAACAAAAGCCGACGCTACAACCGTTGCACGGAGACCGTCGCTACCCCCGCCGTGTTCATCAATAAAAACCGACGCCACAACCGTCGCACGGAGATCGGTGCTACCCCCACTATCTTCGAAAGCATTCTTCGACTCCGATCACGCCAAGGAAGCCCGGAGAAGAAGAGAAGTCCAGCCGACACCCAAACTGTCGAAGCACCGGAGAAGTAGCCCACGTCGTTCGAAGAAGAAGACCGAGTTGACGCTGAAGCTAAAGCCTACGCAAGAAGTTAAAGCAAAGCCCCAGTAAAGCCCACGCCAAAGCAACGCAAGTGCCAAAGCCAAGCGACTACGCCGGCCACGAACAAAAGCACCGCACGTTCTAGCCGATACGACACGAAGTCCGGAAGAACGAAAGCATCGCAAGTCTCTCCCGGCTACGTTCAAGCGCAAGCGCCGAAGCAAAGCAAAAGCCAGAGCCACGCCGGAGCCAAGCCAAAGCCAAAAAGCCAAAGCCAAAAGCCGACGCCAAAAGCACGATCGACGCCACGAACCGATGATCAAGGACGCCGAGGTCAAGCAAGGAGCAAGGAAGACACGAAGACCGAGGAACGAAGCTGAAGACCCCCTAGCCGAGGAAGCACGAAGCACGGAAGGGACCAAAGAAACGGCGAACATTCCTTAGCCTCTCAAAAACCCTCACCTTGTAAAAACCCCTGTCCTGGGCAACCCCTTCAGAGCTCTCGCACGAACACCACGTGGAGACGTGGATCAAAGGGATCCTCCAGAAGATCTCTCCCACAATCTCCTGATCAACACTCGCCGCAACCCGGACTCGCCAACCCCGAGCCACCCGGGTCCCGGCGCACACTTGTAATCTCGTTTTGTGCAATAAAGACGACCCGTATCTTTTTCGCGCATACAGCTACGAAGAAGTAGTGGGAGCTTCCGATAGCTCTAACTGACAAAAGACTATGGAGGAAAATTTGCATCAATGTCCCTTGGAACAGTCTGACACTTATAACACTATCACCCTTCAGGGTATAGAAGGTGTATAAGAAGAGCACCCGGTTAAGACTTAAGTAGCTATATTAGTTACCAAAGGAGAAGGAATTGACTATGTCAAAACCATCTCACTGGTAGCTATGCCTAAGTCTATAACGGATCCTCTTAATCCATCGCAACCCATTATAGTTGGGAGATCTGGTTGATGGATGTCAAGACAGTTATTCCCTAACGGGAATTTGGAAGGGACATATGGATGATGCAGCCTCAGGTTTGTGTCAGTAGGTCAGGAAGATATGGAATGCAAGTTGCAACGTTCCATTTATGGACTGATGCAAGCATCCATATTGGAATATCTATTTTGATCAAGAAAATCCGCTAATACATATTTGATCAGAATGAGAATAAACCAAGTTGGTATAAGAAAAATAAAATAGCTACAAGGGTGTACTTAGTACTTTACGTTAACAATATTCTATTGATTCCAAATGATGTAAGAATATTATTTACGGTAAAGGTTTGTAGTCATCACAATTCGATGTGAAAGACCCTAGTGAGGCGAGTTATGCTCTGGGAATCAAGGTAACTCGAGATAACCAGAGCAAGGTTCTCTTGCTGTCACAGGCTACGCATGAAGATAAGATTCTAGCCAGATTCGTTTTACGAGGCTAGATATCTATTGCGCAGTAGGATTCATGGGTCGGTTTCAGTCGAAACCGGCTCCAAATCACTGGACTAAAGTGAAGGGTATACTTAAAAATCCTCATTAAGTAAGGATTGTGAGTTAGCTTGCACTTCACAGGTCCTGATATCGATTGGACACACAAGATCTGACTTTGGTGTCAGATGTGTGTTCGAGATAATCGATTTCAGAGATTATTTTTATCTTGGGATTAGAAGCGGTAGTTGGTAGAGTGTGAAGCAATTGCATCACAGACTCTATCACAGAGGCTTAGCATGTTGTTGCGTGCTAGGTAATATATCAGGTGGTAAGGCTTATGAAGTTCTTAGAGAACTTGGGACGCGTATTTGAGGCTCAGTTATCTGTTGTTGCAATAGAAGAGCGGTAAGCAAGGTCCAAGAAGACTAGGCACCACCGTGAGGGGAAGCCCATCAAGTACAAACTCTACTTGATCAGACAGTTATAGGAGGAAATGCAAGTAGCGGTACTGAGGTGGAATCTACAGACAATGTTGCCAATTCCTTTAGGAAATTCCTACAAAGGCTTTTGGGCAGCATGTAAAAGCTACAGAGCTCAACACTGTTATTCGTCGTTAGACCTAGTGGGAGATTGTTAGAATTGGTGAGGTCTACAGCTCGTAAAAACCTATAGTTTAGCTATGTATGGTTGATAGTATAGGAATGCATATTGGTACGTACCTTAGTACGTATTCTGATTACAGAACAGAGAGCCATGGTTACATGATCCACTTGAGTGGGAGACTCAAGGGACAGGTCCCATGTAACCTAAATATGTTCGCAGCTCTAATCAGGGTTGGTCGTCCTATCAGGATAAGCTGTTGGGATGTTGGAGCGTGGGTGTCTCCGCCACGGTCATTACCAAGCACATTGTCTATGGCCGAACGGAACCAACACGGTGCACAGATCGGTGAGCAGACACCGGTGCTCTAAACCGTGTTTCTGCTTAGGGTAAAATGGTCCTAAACCCTAAGGAACCATGTTTGGTGGACTAACCAGTTGTGTGGTGCTTTGGCGCACCAATGTGTGAGGATCCGGATGTAGTGATCCAAAACCACGGTGTACTGGGTTACCCGACTAGCGTTGGATCAGCGTGTCACTCCTGCAGGCTATCCACACCCCTAACGGGAGGTGCGTTCCTTGGTCTGATCTATGTCATATTAAACCCTGGCCAGGTGGTCATCAGTTGGACTAGTGACGGATCCGGTTGCTCGTAAGAGTAATCGGAGGTACGATGTATATGGTCAACCTGGAAGGAACCGAGTCATATGAGCACTCGAGTCTGACGGTATTCTCCACCGCTCGAGTTGCATCATGGCACCAGATGGAGGGACAACGAGTTTACCATACTAAGCGGAGAGCAGGGGTATGAGGGAGAACATAGTAAGTCCGGGGGAATTGGAGTGCAGCCTGCGTTGCACTCTGGGTGGCCACGCAGGTTAACTCGGACTCAAAGGATCGATGGTACACTCTGGTAGTGTGTCGATCAAGTCTAAGTTGGAAGCCATGAACCCTGGTCCCTGAAGGTTCCACCTTATCGACATTATGTACGGTTCTTATACCAGCTCCTCGAAACACAGAACGTAGTTAAAGGAAGCGAGAAGTCCAAGCCTACGCTCCGTGAGTGCTTCGCACTAGTGCACGGTAGATGCGTAGCTACATGTGTGCATGGGGAAACCCAAGATTAGTACAGAGACGCATGTAGCAATTCCTTGCCATAAGTGGACTTTGCCACATGGGTGCAAAGCACCGGGACATATTACGAGTTGACTAGTTGACTTCACTAGGGGTACCCTACGGGAACCTCAGAGAATAGTGAAATCACTGGTGCACTTCACGTATGTGTGCCTTGCAAAGTCTCGTACACGAGGAACGGCCAACTAGTGACATAAGGGTATTTTGGTCATACCATGCGCCACTATGTACTAGGGGGGCCGACCCTAAGTGTTGAGAGACTGGTCAAGGTCGGCCCCATTGGTTTCAGGAGGTTGTTGCCTCCGATGAAAGGGCCAGTCATGAGGCGCAGAAAAACGGGCTGGTTTTGACCGTTTTCAAAAACAAGGAAAAGATAGAGATAAAAGAAGAGATATATAGGGAGAGGTTTGAATCAGTCAATCCTATCCGCACTAGGCTTATCCATAAGCCTAGGGCCGGCCCTATATAAGGGATAGGGGAGAGGGGGGGCCGGCCCATGCATGGATGCAAGCCCTAGGGCCGGCCAAGCCATGGAGAAACCCTAGCCGCTCCTCTCTTCTCACATCTTCTCTCTCGTCTCTCTCTCCATCGCTTGCGCCATTGGATGGCGACTCATCTTCCTCGTGTGGTGTTTCGTAGAAGGAGAAGGCTCGTCGTATGGAGGCACTCAGAGATCCATCGATGAGGTGCCGTGCATCGTGTGAGATCGGGTGAACTAGAAGGCATCTCCCGCAACCTTTTGTTGTCCAGAATCTGCACAGAAAATTAGTGTTGTTTCTATGATTTCGGGAGCTATAGAAGTCCAAACGAGGTGAAACTTGTTGCAAAAGTTGCATCTTGAAGTTGGCTACCTGCAGTCCAAATTCTAGCCCAATCGGAGTTCGGAGCAGAAAGTTATGGCTGTCGCACCGAAGCTATGTCAAGTAGATCGGAGCCCGTCTCTATCGACAAAGAAGAACCTTATCGCGGTGAAAGAATCCGCACGCAGGTATGATCTCTAACATGTAGATCTAGCATAGATAGAACATGCATACATGCTAGATTGTTCTTTTGTGTTAGATCGTCGTTAGGGGTTCGCGTAGATGCCATGCTAGATTCATACACGCACGTATAGATCGTTTCGATGAAAATTTTGATATGTAACGTACATCGCTCCCGGTCTTCGAACCTTCTCTTTGCTTCCGCTGCAGGCCTCTGCCATGGATTTACATCCAACACTATATCCTCCTGAGTATAGGCCTTCCCTTAAGGATTCCCATCCTAAGTCTTCCTCTGCTCTTATGTTTCCACTTCCTCACTTTGAGTCCCCTCCTGAATTCCCTTTTGAGTCCCATCCTGTGTTCCCTCCTGACTTACCTTCTACTGCCTCAGCACCGGTTCCTCTCCCTTCGAGTGAAGATCTCTCCACTGCCCCAACTCGACGTCACTCTACGCGCGATTGTTTCTTGTCTGACCGCTTTAACCTTTTTGTTGCTGCCATTTTTTATGCTCCCTCCTACCAGGCATTTCTTACAGCTATTCATGCCACCTCTTTAGAGCCCCATTCCTACCGTGAGACCGTTTAGTACCCTGAGTGGTGCCAGGATATGGTCGAGGAGCTTCAAGTGTTTCCTCAGATTGGAACCTGGTCTGTTGTTTCTACACCTGCTGGAGTTGAGCTTGTCAGCTGCAAATAGGTTTTCAAGGTCAAGCATCATCCTGATGGCTCTATTATGCAATACAAGGCTCATCTAGTTGCTCATGGTTTTACTCAGGAGGATGGGATTGACTACGATGAGACTTTTAACCCTGTTGCACAGATGACCACAGTCCGTACACTCCTTGTCGTTGCTACTATCAGATAATGGCCTCTCTTTCAAATGGATGTGAAAAATGTTTTTTTTCATGGTGTTCTCTCCGAGATTGTTTATATGCAGCCTCCTCCTGGTTTCTCTACACCGCCCTAGCATGCTTTCATTCTTCATCGTGCAGTCTTCGGTCTCAAACAAGCCCCTCGTGCTTGGTTTGAGTGCTTTCGTAGTGCAGTTCATCATGTTGGTTTCTCCAAGAGCTACTAGGACCACTCTATTTGTGCGGTCCTCATCGCAGGAGTGGGTTCTTCTACTACTCTACGTTGATGACATGATTATCACGGGTGATGATGCCGCTGGTTTTCTATCACTCACGACTCACATTCAGCAGCAGTTTCAGATAAAAGATTTGGGCCGTCTTCGATATTTTCTTTGCCTTGAGATAGCACAGAGTCAGGATGTCATCCTTGTCTTTCAGCAGCGCTACACTTCAGATATCATAACTCGAGCTGCACTTGTTGATCAGAAGGTTGCAGATACACCTGAGGAGCTTAATGTTAAGCTTTGACCTATAGATGGCGAGCCTCTTACTGACACTACACGCTATAGACAAATTCTATGACATCTTGTTTACTTATGTATCATCAAACTTGACATTGCTTATGTTGTAAGTAATTCTAGCCAGTTTGTTATACAACCCTCTTATGGATTATTTGGTGTTTGCGAGGCACTATTATGCAATATGTCTTTATGTTCGTAGACTATTCTTTGATTCTTCGAGCTTTTTTTGATGCTGACTGGGCTGGTGATCCTACTACTGGACACCGCATTGCTAGCTTCTGTATATTACTGGGAGATTTTCTTATTTCCTGACGTTGCAAGAAGCAGGGTGTTCTTTCTCTCTCTCTCTCTCTCTCTCTCTCTCTCTCTCTCTCTCTCTCTCTCTCTCTCTAGCACTGAGTCTAAATACCGAGCTATGGCTTCAACTACCAAAGAGATCGTACATATTAGACGACTTCTTCAAACTTTTTGGAGTTGAAATATCTATAATGACTGCTCTCTATTGTGACCACCGGAGCGCCATTCAGATTGCTTGCAATCCGGTTTTTCATGATAGAACAAAGAATATCGACATTGACTACCACTTCACTCAAGAGCACTATGAGGCTGGGACCATCTCTCTACCACACGTCTCCTTTGCTGAGCAGATTGTTGATCTCTTCACAAAGTCTCATCCTACTTATCATTTTCAGTTTTTGATAGGCAAACTCAATGTGTTTGACCTACCGTGAGTTTGTGGGGGGTTGTTGAGATATTCGTATCTACGTATGTAGGTGTGTAGAAAGATAAGTGTATAGAGGAGAAAGCAGGGGTGTTTGTGCCCTCCGTCGACTTTTATTTCGAAAATTATCATTATCTTAGTAAGCATAAGTTAAGTGTTTTAAGAAAATTTTGAGTCTTCCTGAAAATTTATATGGGTATTTTCGGGATAAAAAGTTGGCAGAGGGAGATAAATGCAGACGGAGCATACTTTAGGGGTCAAATTGTTCAAAAAATAAGTAGAGGAATCAATATGAAATGAGGTGTATAGTTCAGGAGAGGTTTTTACCCGAATTATTCTTGAAATTTGCACTAGGCTACGTAAGCAAAGTATGGAGTGGAGATTGAAGAGCATTGACTCCTCAATCTCTCCTTAATTTTTTTTGAAAAGACCAAATGCTCCTCAGGTCGGCCTTCTCACTTTGAACTCTTGCGGGGATTGTTTGGAAAACTACATAGAGCGTTTTATTCAAGCCGCAAGGCCCACTTTCAAACATTTTCTACTCCGCTCGCTAACTACAACGAGAGTAGAAGCGAAATTTAAAATAAAAAAGTATCTGTTGAGCCCGTTGGATCGTTGTTTTAGACCCATTTGCCCGTTTGTTTCGCTGCAGTACCGAATACTAGGATCTAAGATTCACTAGTCTGATGGCTATGATTGGGTGCCATGAGAGGCTTTTTGGCCGACATCGCGATGCCGAAATAGCATTTTTTTCTTTTCAATCAAAGAAAAAGATCTCACTCCACTTTGAGATCCGACGCCTCGTGAATTAATTAAGCGAAGGAACGATGCAAGGTTTAGTAGAACCTCTATTATTGCACGAGGTGGTTGAGCCGTCTCTGGTGACGACCAGGGCCCCTTGTAGATAAATTGCCGATTAAAAAAAATTATCTTCGAAGCAAAATAATTAAAATGACAACTGAATTTCCAATCCTTTTGATAAATTACAATACAGAAGAACAATAACAATAACAACACACACTCTAATCCCTCAAGAATAGGGTCAAGAACAAGAGATCACAAATGAGGGAAAGCCATGAGAACTGAAATTCCCTTTTCCCCCGAAGAGTACAAACTAATTCCATTATTCACCATTGAACCATAAAAACCCTCCTCCAGTTCTTCAGCAGCAAATGTCCAGCGCACAGCAGCAACAGATGGCGGCACAACTGTAGCAAAAAAAAATTAAAAAAAACCAAGGACACGTCAGCTTTTCCAAAAAAAAAAGAAAAAAAAAAAACAAAGTTGTTTGACTAGAATCCTCGAGATAAGACTTGGATGATGATAATGATGATGATGTCTGTTTTACGGAAATCGGCTCCCCTTACGAGTCAGGCCTTGGATCAATCTGATTAAATTTCAACGGGGTTCCATTGCCTGTGTACGGGGATCGATCCGTGTTGTCGAAGCATGAGCATAGCCCATCCAACGGAAGGTACTTGCTTGCGAGAAGCCGATTCCCAACTCTGGGCTCGTTTGGTTTGTGGATTGCAACAACCAAGGGAAAAGGGGGGGGGGGGGGGGGAGGGGGGTGGAGTTTTGAAGTGGGGGATTTGGAATTCCAAGCCCTGGGTGGTGTTTAGTTGGAGTTTTGAAAGGGAGGTTTGGAGTGGAGGGAGATTGGACACAACACCAAATTTACCCCCCCTTGATTATTCATCCCATAATTCTTTCCACAGAAGAAGGTCAGAGAGGGTATTACTCGAAACAATGATCAAAGCCCCCGGCGTAGGATGCCCATACCCCCTCCAAGAGAGGGGAGGGGCTCGGACTTCGATAGCATCGAAACCCTAGGTGAAAACGGAAAACCAAACAATAGGGAGACGACCGATATCGAGGGTTTGGGATCCCAAGTCCCCCGAATACTCGATAAAATGGAGAACCAAACAAGCCCTAGGAGTTCTAACCGAGCACGGTTGACCGACTCAATCGCATCCAATTTGACCAAATTGGCCCCTTGCAATCCTTTCTTAATTTGGATTTAGAACCAATTAATTTGGTGCAACATAGCGAAACGAAACGCACGGCTAAGAAAACAATTATAAGTTTACGATTCTTGCTCACGAAATGAAATACCGTGACATATCGCGAAATATCGTGTTTCTCGATCGTACCGAGACGAAATCTGCATGTCGAAATTCTCAAATTTTTGAATATTTTTTTTGTTCGGTAATGTCGGGTCTCGTAAAAATCAGGATATTTCACGAAATATATCGTTTTTTCAGGATTCCGATATAGGGGTCCGAATTCGATAATAATAGTCGGTCTGAACCACGAATCGTGACGCGAGCTTACCATCCTTTCCAGAACCCGTCGTCCTCGCCGCGGCTCTTGGTTTCGATCGGACCCTGCTGGGGGTACTGAGCGCCGTCCTTGGTCGGGTAGCCTGCCGGCGGGGGGGCGCCGTAGACTGGAGGGTTCGCCTCCACGTTGAATTGCGACGGATAAGCTGTTCATCATCATAAGACCCAACCCATCAGACCGTTAGAACACCAAACCCAATAGGGACGCAACCAAAAACTTTTGAATCAGCAAAGGATGAGACCAAGTGGGTCGAATCGATTTGGGTTACCTGGAGCAGGGGCTTGCTGGCTCATGGTTGCGCTCGGCCGGGAAGGATCGTCGGAGAGGGTTTGAAGAGGTGGAGGCTTTGGTTCGATGGTGGTGTTGTGATGAGATGGTGAGGGGGGTTGGGGGGGAGGGTTTATATATAGAGATTTTGCATATAACCCCCTGCCCGAAGTTGACGGGCAGCTCTTGCCTGGAAGCCGGTCTCTGCCCTCCAACCGGGGTTGACAGGTTCGTTGCGTTGGCGCCGCGGGGATATTTAATTCGAGTTTTCAACGGGCAACGAAGGCGGGCTTCGGGATTCTTGGAGCCGTTGACGGACCCCGTTTTGGCCTTTTCGGGGATGACTAACAGGAAACAGGGGAGAAAGTGAGAAAGAGAGGATGAGAGAGCCTTCTCAGTTCTCACCTAGTGGGATAGGGGTGGCAACGAGTCTTCAAGAATTTGTATATGGATGGAAGAAAGGACCAATAGGAAGCAGACACGTGAAGGGTCAGCGAGAAGCGCCATGATTGACTGGTCGGTTGTGTTACTTTGACCGATTAACCGATCGAGTCAAGGTACAGGCTGATCGAAATGGTAGACGAAGAGTAGTCGATTGGTTGGATAGTAGGGACGTTAACTGATCGATCGGACTCGACAACTCGCAGGCACTAGCTGATCGGTCGACCCACGGGTGTCGACCGATCAACCAACGGAGGAGCCGACCGAAAGTCAGCACAGAGACTGATCGACCGGTCGGTTGACAGGAGAACCAAACAACCGACCGCCAGTCTGTGGGTATCGATTGGCCAGTTAGCGTAGCAAAGTGATGGGAGGATTCTTGGGGTTTTGTGATTCTTGCACCTGTTGCGCAGCGGATGAGACGGAGCCTGGCATAGAAAAGGGCAAAGATGCAGATACGTGGCCCAGCACCGCAGATCCTCGAAACGCCAAATTTTATCGGTGCATCCCATACGGCACCGATCCGTCACGACACAAGCCCACAAAAATAACACAGACAAAGGGACACCGGATTTTGCAGATGTTCACCCAACAACATGACTATGTCCTCTCTCCAGCAACCACCTCCACCAGGAATCCACTATGAAGAAATAACATGATTACACTTGAATGCACTCCATACCCTCTAATAAATCTTCACATATCTCTCCACCACAAAAGATTACCATGCGCATTAACGGAGACCAAACTGTCTCCAACATATACCAACGGTCCTCCAAAAAACCACTAATAGAGAAGAATCACCAAAAAATATGATACATGATAGATGGAGAAGAAAGCTCTATCTTCTTGTGCTCTCTCTCTCTCTCTCTCTCTCTCTCTCTCTCTCTCTCTCTCTCTCTCTCTCTCTCTCTCTCTCTTACAGATCTGAATGAACGGATCACACATAACAATCTTCATAGCGATAACTCTCACGGGTTCCACAAAAGCCATGATCTATATACTCATCAGTCATGATCTGTCCGATTGAGCATTATTGTAGCACCACAGATTTTCCATCGGCCTTACACTTCTCCTTTCAGACTCACCCATCATGGCCTCGGTCTCTACAACGTGGCCTTGCCCACCAGGGCTTGGCCACCATGCTCAAAGACATCCTCCCCCAAAGGGGGTTTTCTCTAAGCTTTCCCTTATAGTAGAATTTCTCTAGGATTGGTCACCAAGCACCCGCGATACGGTGCTCCAAACGACGCCGCTCATCGACTCTTCAACGGCCCGGGGGAGGAGCAAGGCACGCTCCTCCCCCGAGTTCATCTTCACCACGAGAAGCTTCACCAAGAGCCCCCAAGCCTCTCTCAAAGAAGACAATGTTTCTCCTTCACCAAGAATGAGTTCCCAAAACCTAGATCTTTTTATATAGCAATGGAATATGTTTACATAAGCTTAATCCTGAAATTCTCCTCAAACAGCCCCAAACAGAAAGTAAAAACGTGTATGACTTGGGCTAACTCGTGTTGCCTGGTACAGTTTTGTGCATGACCTATGAAAGTTGTGCGCACGACTGCTTGCACCAAGTTTCATCGTTCTGATGAAGAACACGTCGAGAAAGTCGGAAGTCGTGCGCATTACCTCTCCATGTCGTGCGCACGACACCTGGACATATCGTGCACATGACCTGGAAGGAGTGCGCACTGTGGGTGCAAAATCTGGCTAACACTCGACAGTAGGACCCGCAGCCCTGCCTGGGACCCACAAAGACGATAGTGGGACCTACAGTCCAACCTGTGGCCCACAAAGATGACAGTGGGACCCGCAACCTGCTTGGGGCCAATGAAGACGACAGTGGGACCTATAGCCTTACTTAGGGCCCATGAAGATGACAGTGGGACCCGCAGCCCTGCTTGGGGCCCACGAAGACGATCGTGGGACTCGCAGCCCTGCCTGGGGCCCACGAAGATTATCCGGGGTCTGGTAAATGTCCCTAGATGATTTCCCAAACCTTGGGTATTCCCAGAAATATTCCAAAATTATTCTCCATAATATTCCTTGGATATTCCCAAACCTTTATAAATAGCTTACCCTGTAAAGAATCCAGATCCGATTTTTCCAGATCCAATTCTATTATTCTCAACTTCACTTTCTGTTTTTCAGAGCTCTCTGAGCCATCTAGTCTTCAGACTTTCAAGCCCTCTCCACTCTCTGTCTACTTGTAAGAAGCACACCTTGGCCTATCGAGAGTAGCTTTACTTTCTCAGAGTTAGTGGATTCAGAGGTTACGTCTTACCGTACGAAGACGTAGGCTTCGGCCGAACTTCGTTACCATATCCTGTGTCAAATCTCTCTCTCTCTCTCTCTCTCTTTATCCTTCTCTATCTCTCTCTCTACTCTACAGTGTCTGTGTGACAGTTAAGCACACGACAGCTAGGCATCCCATAGTGCCACACCTCGAAGATTCAACCCTTCAATCGACTGTTGGTAGGGGGTTATGTACGGCGACATAAATCCTCCCCCATACACACGACCTAACCGTGGTGGCTAGTTTGACTCGAGCCATCATCAACAGCATCAGGCCGACTCCGACATTCCTGCTCAGGCATGGCCCGAAAATTTCGCGTGAAGATGGTCCTCTAATCTCGTTTGGGAATCTCGCTCAACGACGGGTAGATATGCATGAACATAACTGCCCCATGATCTCGTCAGCTAGGTGATAATTATAAAATAACAGCTAGCCCACATTTCGGAATATTCGATCGCTCAGCAGATTGAGGTGGATCTTCAGTGACAACTGGCCACCGCGTATAAACAATTACAAAGTGCCATATCACTCGCCGCACAAAATGGCCATGAGATTTACGGATGTGTGCCATCAATTTTGTCCCGCTCGGAGCACGACAACTGTTATTCCATCATCTATAAAGGAGGCCTACTCCTTCAGGGCAAGAGGATTCAAATTCTAAAAGAGGGGGGGGGGCTGCGACTTTTCTTTCGGAGTTCTCGCACACACACACACACACACACACACACACACAGAGTGAGAGAGACCGATTCTGAGGGGTCGGTATTTTTAAGATATATACGGATTCATGTAAGAGTTTGTAACAACTTCTAAGTTTGATAGTGCATTTCTTACCCCATCTTGTGGTTTTTTTTCTTCGACACTGTGAAGAGTTTTTTCATGTAAACTCAGTCTTTTGGTATTTTTTGGTTGGTTAGATTGTGCCTACCACTTGAGCTAGGAAAAAACCCCCACAAACACTATCCATATCTGAATTCGTACTCATCCAAATGATAAAACTATCCCTAATCATATTTGATATGGTATTTTTCAGATTTTTTCTATAGTGATTTCGCTGTAGTAAAATAAATTTAAATCAAGATTTATCAAAAAAAATTCAGATTTTTACTACAGTGATTTCACTTTAGCAAAGAGTAATAATCTGCAATGCAAAGAGTAACAATCTTTGCAAACTCTTTGATACAGTAATTTTATTGTAGCAATTTTTTTAACAGCAAAATTCTCAAGGGAAAAATTTGCTACAATGATTTTATTGTAGCAAAAGAGTAACAATCGTTGCATATTTTTACTCTTTGTAAATTGCTATAATTCTTTGTGTCAAATGTCCGAATTCTATATGATTTCTCTGTATATCTGAATGCAGCGACGGAGCGGCTCCCAGATGATTCGACGATGAAGGCGGGACCAGAGCGGATCGGAATGTGGCGGTGCCTCAACCTATCCAAAATGCCGTTGCTGAGAAGGTATTTTTTTAGTTTGATGTTTTTGGATGTTTGTTTTTGTTCTTTCCTCTTTCTTCTCGCTGCTATACGATTTGTGGTCTCTGCCGGTGGGGCAACTATGGTGTTTGTGTAGTGTTTTCCACCAGCGAGCAGTGGCTGTAGTGTGGCTCCACCGGCGAGTGGGGGTTGTGGTGGGATCTTGTCCCCCTTTATCTCCTTCGTGGTTGTTGTCCCGCCGCCGGGTGGTGGTTCTTTCTAGCTTGTGCCGAGCTGTGGCACCTCCCGAAGGTCTGTTGACCTCTCCTTAATTTCCAATGAACCAAAAAAAAAGAAGTTATGGGGGAACTCTTCACTAAACCAAAAAATTGTTTGTCCTTTAGCTAATAAAGCATCTGCTGCAAGAATCTAACACACTACTATAATGTTGTGTCTAGAGGCCCTCATTGTTTCCCGTTATACTATATTTAGTATGCTATTAGATCCGGTAGAGGGTAGGTACTTTATTGCCAGTTTAGAATCCATCGCGTATTATTAGACCTACCAATGGATCGGATACGAACCCGATTAGATTATGTCGTCCTAATCAGATCCATCAAGTAAATGGGTTATTGGATTCAGGCCGCGCATTATCGGATTTTTATACTAGAAAAATCCATCTATATCCGATCTAATGGATTGTATCCGGATCATATCAGGATCCAGTCCATCTATAGTTCGTCAACGGACGTTTGTGATACAGTTAAGCGGTGAATCAGAAATCCACCATAAAGAAGTCGATTCTAGACTCGGAACTCAGAAGGGCCAGGATAAAATCTAAGTCTCAATTGAGTAATAATGACTATTTTTTTTATGTTAACCCTGAAGGCCTCATGTCTAAAGCAACCTAATCTAATGGTGGCTTAAACAAGAAATATATTATATTACATATTGTGTCGGAACGGGTTCTTAACGGATTAGATCAGCATAATCCATATTTGATTTGCCAAATAAACGGACTATTAGATTCCAGTCATTGTTGGATCATCGGATTAAAAAATCCATCCATATCTGACTTAACGGGTCGGATTCAAATTGAATTCGGATCAGATTTGGGTCCATTGTCAAGTCTCCGTAAAGTGAATAGTGTATAGGGATGGCAATTATTCGGGTTTACCGGGTTACCCGACCCGACCCGACCCTATTGGGATGGATTTGGGATGCTCAAAAATAGGTTTGGGGCGGGTTTGGGATATGAATTTGAAAGCCGGTCGGGTTCGGATCGGGTTCGGGTTTTACTCCAACCGTTCTGACCCGACCCGAGTGTATAGCTTATCAATATCATATAATAAGTTGACTTATGCTTATAATTGTGTGATCGTAATATAGGAGGAACAATTGCTATCTAGAGCTGTAATTAAGTGGGCCCAATAAGTTAAATATGTAGTTTTTATAAACCCGACCCGACCCGCAATACATAAACGGGGTGGGGCGGGATGGGCACGGGTTTTCCCAATACTAATTGGGATGGGTTTAGAAATTGCCCTCAAAACCCGACGTGGGTTTGGGACGGGTATGAAAACAGATAAAATATAATGGAGTGGATTCGGGATAGGACCGACCCTCCCCAAACCCGACCCGTTGCCATCCCTAATAGTGTACAACATATGAGTTAAGCAATCGGATGTTTGATATGGAAAACGATTTACCCAGAGCCATACCCCAAATTCAGACAGGGTAGAGCTCCTAAACCCTTGGGCTACCCGAATCTATTTCGGGTATTACCCAAACCCAAATTTTTGGGCCGGGTCGTCGGGCTCTATTGCCACCCCCTTAATAAGTGGGAAATTGTTTTGCTATGTGGGTTTTTGCTACAGTTGCTAAGTGGGTGATCTGGACCGTTCATGGAAGAATAAAGAGCAGTCCGATTATACTTTACACACAACCATGACCCGTGCATCGCATTCATACCTTTTTTACAAACAATCAGACCGCTCCTGTTTCCTCCTGTATATTTGGAACCGTACTGATACCCCACGTAGCATCCGGAGCAAAAATCCCAGGTAGCAAAAAAATTTCCTAGTAAGTGGGATGAACTTTTTATTTCTTTGTAAAATCACCTCCATTATCACTCGACATAATTTCATTACTATATAAATTTAATATTGAAATGATGATTGTTATTTCATCAATTGTATTTCAAGTTTCCCCTTCCTCTTTTTAGGGTCTTCTAGTGGAAAACAAAGGGGGACTACTATTTAGTCATCCAGTTTTCCATCTTGATCGGGCCATCCTGAATGGCACCTGATCACACCCTTCTTTTACCTGCCAACTGGGCTTAGTGGTATTCACCAGTCAGGGCTGGGTGCAACGAACAGCTATGATCACCTGCCATGTTAGGATGGTTGATTCTGGTTGGAAAACAGGATGGCTGAATAACACTTTCCAAGCGAAAACTCTCGACCGTTATTGACCATCTTTACCTTATGATTTACATACTAATACAATCTTACTTTATTCTCTAATATTTTGTCCTTAATTGGTACAGCCACAACACTTCCTCTAGCATGCTCACTCGTTGATCTTTCCCTCCTAGTTGTGATGTAAAGTTTACTCTTAAGCCTTGAAGTATTGTGTCAATTGCATAGCATTACTCTGTTTCTTAGTTTCCTGTCCTTTTTGTTGTTTTTCTTTCTTTTGGGGTTGTTTGTTCTAGTTTCTCTCTTTTAATAAACTGGTAGGGGTCTAAGCCGAACCCCCCCCCCCCCCCCCCCCCCCCCCATCCTTCGAGGGATTCTCAAAAAAAAAAAAAAGTTGCATAGCAGTACTCGTGAAGCTCGTCTCCACTTCATCCAACTAGCACTAATTCTATTGAATATATATTCATGTATCTCTTCATTCTTTGGTATATATATCGAAGATACCGAAAACAATCGCATTCTTAGTATTTTTTGATCAATTATAATTACTTTGTGTTTACTCCATTTTAGTATTACTAATCTACAAACCATTTTATTCGACAGTTTCCACCATAATTCTAATTAAGCATTAGCCATATTATTATTTCCTAGCCCTTGGGGCTTCTGAGTGGCAAATTTGTGGAGAAAAATGAAAATTATAAAATTTCTACAAAAAATTTAAGAAACATGAAAAAATTGGTTGAAAGAAAACAGTCATTGTCGGTCCCAAGCCTAGAAGAGAAAGGTTGAGGGTTGATGTTATTGGTCGTAAAATAAAAAACCAACTCAAACTATGAGATGAAAAGGCCGAAAAAAAAAGAAAGAAAATAGTTGGCAGATTTTTCTGAAATCACATAATAACATTGTAAGATAATCACAATACCAAGCATCACAACTCTGCATAAATTTTAACTGTTAGGAGATGACGGCTAGGGTTTGGAGAGAATAGAATGATTCTCATTGAGGGACTGAAGCCCAATATATAAGTACATGTATACACATAGAACCCGACCCGACTGTACATAGAACCCGACCCGGTATATACATTAACACTCCTCCTCAAACTCATGATGGATCATGTACCGAGAGTTTGCTTATAAAATAATAAAATCTAGCAATCGTCAGGGGCTTTGTGAGAAAATCAGCAGTCTGCTCCGTCGAGGGAATGAACGGCAAGGAGATGATATTTGCAAGAAACTCCTGCCGAACATAATGACAGTCGACCTCGATGTGTTTGGTCCGCTCATGAAAAACCGGGTTGCTAGCAATTTGAATGGCACTCCGGTTGTCATAGAACAGAGGTGTAGCCCCAGAGATCCTGACTCCCAAGTCGAGTAGAAGACGTCGAAGTCAGACAATCTCTGCAGTGGTGGAAGCCATAGCTCGGTATTCGGCTTCGGTGCTGGAGCGTGCAACAGACTCCTGTTTCTTGCTGTGCAAAGAAATGAGAGAATCACCAAGGAACACGCAGTAGTCGGTAGTAGATCGACGAGTAAAAAGATCGCAGCCCAGTCAGCATCGGAGTAAGCACGTAGAACCAGTGGAGATGTGGAGGAAAACAACATCGATCGGGTGACAGTACCACGGAGATACCGAATAATCCGAAGAACTGCTGCATAGTGAACCGAGCGAGGAGACTGAACGAACTGACTGACAATACCAACGGCACGGGCAATGTCAGGCCTAGTCATGGTGAGATAAACGAGCATTCCAACCAGCCGCTGATAACGAGAGATCTTGGAAAGGCTCACCATCGGTAGAGAGGAGCTTCAAGTTAAGCTCCATAGGTGTGTCAGCAGTACGAGACGAAGGCCGGAATATTATTGGGATTCATGTAGTTCCTTTTAAAAGGGAGAGTACATCACGAAGAACTCGCTGTAATGCGAATTTATTTACATACATTATTAAAACTTATTTGCTACAAGAAAATAGTCTTTTGTCGCGGAGAACACGCAACCCCAATCAGCATTACACAGACATGTATCGGTCTTCAAGCACTCGGGCTAGCGTTAACGGGCTCGATGATCACTTCATGGATGCGCAGGCCTCCCTTCCATTTCCCCTTCCATATCTCATACATTCCGAAATGAAGCTGGTCTCCCTCCACCCTCTCGGTCGGGACCGTGAACTTGAGCATCGGGTCCCTCGGGACAAGGAAAGGGTCTCCGGCTTTCCAGGAGCTCAGATTCACATTCTTCCAATTGTACTTTCCCTGCTTCCCGGGCTTGGCCATTAGGTACACCGGGCTGGCGGCCCACCCGAACGCATCCGGCTTCATGCTCAGCTTGAAACTCACCATGTACTCCTGACCCGCGTTCAGTTTTTTGAGCTCCATGGACCCGCTCACCTGGAGCCAATACACCTGCAGCAACTCCACAGGTTCTCTGCTCAGCAAAGAACAAATCAGCAGAATGGTGTTAGCAGTGCATCCATCCTCGAGTCGACTCGAAATCAACCCTGACTTGACTAAGTTCCAAGAGAGAGGGCACATACTGCGATGACTTGTCGGGGATGCGCCAGTAGCGAGAATCACCGCCCCAAGTGATGTCCAATGCTTGCGGTTTGAGTATGAACTTCCCCCCCTCCTGTTGAGATAACCATATTCCAACAAGAGAGGGAAAATATAAGTCCCCTTGGAAAGTTAAGACTTAAAATCAAGAATCAAGCCCTATCTCAGGCTGTGAATAGTCACAAAAAAACCCCGACTTATTGAAAAAGTCACGTTCATAATTCAAACAGGTCACGAGAATCATCGATTTTTACTCCGACTTTATCAATAAGTGCGATTTAATCGACAACTTTGGTGGCAATCGATCTCTTAGAAAATGAAGAGAATATACAAACCCATTTCAAAACATGAGAAACATGAGGCATGCAAGCTTACTGGTGAACAGCTATGCAACATAGGGGTGCAACTCGGGTCGGGTTGGTTCGGGTTCGAGACATCCCGGAACCGAATCGAACTAGTTCGGTTCTACAATATTGAAACCCTAACCAGCCCAGCTTGGGCATAGACCCGAACCAACCCAAACCCACACTGAGGTTAGGTTGGTTCGGGTCGGTTCTCGGGTTGGTAGTTGGTCTAAAAAAATTAATGGCCATCGGTTATTTACTAGTAAGCCGGAGGTCCATGTTGGGCTTCAGGCTTTAGCCACACGTTGAGTTCTCTTGGTAGTTGGTTCAACGTTACCAAACAACTAATGTTTACTCGGGTGTTAGTGTGATGTAGCCCAAAAATCCAACCCTTGACATATAAATGTGGCCTAATATATATGAGTTCGGTTCTAATAAACAGCCTACATAGTTTTCGATTGTCTAACTCCCCTATGTTTAACAATAGTTTTAATAAAATGTTTCCTCCACCATTTTGAAACGTTAGCAACGTAAAGTTATCGTTCCTTCCATCGAATCATGTCCCAAACATCTGATTCCGTTAGTTACTTGCCTTCTAATTAAGATCCATCCTTTCTATTTCCCGACTCTTGTCAACCCTAGCGCCTGCGATTTTATGTAGGATGCCGAATCATTCATAGAGCTTTCGCAACAATCAAGATACACCGTTACGATAAGGTTCACGCGTTGCGTCACCGCACGCAGCAATCGCTCTCTACTCATAATAACCTATGGGGTTTGGAAAGGGTTACCTCCTTGAAAGTCGTTCCAGGTTCAATTTGTTTCTTGTAGTGAGGTGAGGAAGACATGAGCGACCGGCGAATGTTGCTCTTGAGCTGACCCAATCAAAGGTTATAGGGAGAGATCAGATTCGATATGTGGAGTTGGTGAATTAAGATGCAGGTTTCGGCATGCATTTTATAGAGGGAAGAAGAAATGAGCAATTTGACAAAGGAAAGTATGAATGGAATCTGATCTCTTTCAGATTGGTGACAATTCCAATCAGAACTTTGTACCACCACCATGAATCCAAGCCAGCATTGTGGGTGGCAATGACATTACCTTTGCATCTATCTATCAATTGCTTTGATGGCAACACATTGGCATCAGATTCTCTCCTAGTTGTGGTTCTAGTGCATTGCAAGGCACTTTTGCAAAAGTGCAACGAAAGTTGTGTGCTCCAGCTTATTCCAGGAATTCCATCAGATTACCATGCTTCTACGCATGTATTCCTTCTGGAGGTGCTGAACTGCTGTATAAAAGGGTTGCGTGGAGCAGCATAGAGATCCAAGTTAAAGAAAGACATCTTTTTGTTAAAAGAAGGGTAACCAAAAAAAATGGCATCCCCCCATCAGAGTGGTGATCTTGCAGATAACTTCAGCATGGTCAGTTCACCTCTCATTTCTTTATCATTTGTTAGTTTCATAAATTTGGACACAAGTTTTTATGACTAGTATACTAAGAATCACGGACACTAGTACGGGGACACGGGTACGACACGACAAATCCGACAAAAGGAGGATACGGGTGGGGTGCGGCGGGGACACGACAAAATAAATTAATATTTTTTATTTATATTTTATGTGTGTTTATAATTTATATATATTTCAATAATCGAAAAAATCTCATAGAAAAAAACTAAAATGAGAATTTAATGCATACTGAATCACAACCATTAGTTACACTCAGTCCAATTGGTGAATCGCACACAGCCCTAAATGGTATGGAAAAGAACAAATATGTTCCAGTTTTGGTTTCAGCCTATCTAAATCCTCAGAGGATCAAATAAATTAAAACCAAAACTGAATCGTAACAATCCATTACAACCAGCCTGACAAGTGAATAGCACTCAGGCCCAAATGGCATGCAAAAGAACGGTTGCGATTCAGTTTTGGCTTCAACTTATCTGATCTTCTAAGGTTATAACCTTCACAGGTCAATAGATCTTTAATCCAGTACCTTTTTCAAATGCTGAGTCAAGATTTTCATTAAAAATTCCGGCTAAAATCCAAAACATACTCATGATCGCATACTAGAAGGATGCGATGAACAGAATGAGCCCATCTCTGACGCACAGCGCTCAGAAAAGCTATATTTAGAACATCGACTTCTATCGCATGCTGATCATGAATGAATCTCGTGCCTGTAGTGGGAAGAAGGCGGGAAGACGGGATTCACCTTGGGCACAAGAGCAATGAACATAGTCTGGGGCGGGGATGGCAGCAAAGGTCGGTACTGGAAACGAAGCATCGATGGTCCTTCTGAGGTCGTTGAGCTGGTAGGTGTGTACTGGCTGGAGGTAAGAGCGAAAGTTCCACTCCATTTGCTCAGCCCAAGCACTACATACAAGCTGTTTGTGAACCTGAAACTGCCATCAGCTGCGTCTGGTTGGGATACCCACCCGGTAATCTTCAAGCTGCACTTGCCAGGAAATAAGAGGATTTCCAAAGAAGTTGAACTCTCCGACTATCTGAACAGCGGCTGGGTCGATGCTCCTGATGGGGGATTAGAGTTCGATGTGCCTCAAGACAACTCGGGAATGCTAATGTTCGCCATGTATGAGATTGAGCGTGAGGAGTGGAAGAAAGGATTGATTATTAAGGAAGTAAAGTTTGTACCCAAAACTAATTACAGAACTATCATCTAATAAGATATCAGAGATGTTGAAGTCAGTCAACACTTCAACCTGTGCCTTCAATAAAAGGCTATAATTAATTATGATAAAAAAATCTTGCACAAGTACTTATTGTCCAAAAATGACATTTACTAGTCCTCCATATGAATGGAAAGCAGTCTAAAATACAAAAGCTTATGTTCTAGTTGAAAAGATCTAGAGTTTCAAAGTCTTGAGACCCGGGGGTCTTTTGTTCTTCGTGTCAGAGCTTCTGTGCTAGTTGAGTTAGGCTGTGTTGGCCGGGGTTCCCTTTTGGGTGTATGGTGCCTCTTTAGCACAATTTGTACTTTTTTCTTGTTTTAATAAACGGGTAGGGGTCAAGGCTAAACCCCCCCTCATCCATGGAGAGTATTCTCCAAAAAGAAAGTCTAGAATACAAAAGCATATAAGAAAAAAATAATCGCACCCCATCCTGGATTAGAATTTTCGATGTAGATGTGCATGTTGGATTATCTTTTCCTTCTTTTGAAATTCAGGAGTATCATGAGGACATGTTCTTGCATTAGACTCGGAAACATGGGTCAAGCGTTGCTTGTATCGTGCAATGCTGGCACTGGTGACAAAACCATGAAACTCATACGTTGTAAATGTCTTTTCCATTGGACTAATAGTGCCCATAATACGAATCATGGTCATTAGACATCAGGTTTAAAAGTAGAAAATGTGTCGTGTACGTGTTTTTGTTGCCAAATACTGACCATGGTATATTAGTAGGGAAATGTCGCGACGTGTCGGCGCATTTATGACCTTGTCACCTTCAGTGGGAAGCGTAGTTAGAGGAAAAGAGGATGGTTAGTGGAATTAGCAAAACTAAGAGAGAGGTTAGTGTAATGGGAAGGGTAATTACAGATTTAAGGCAGGAGTCTAGAGAGCTTATGGGAGAATTAGAGAGCTAAGGTAAGAGTCTAGAAAGCTTATGGGAGAAATAGAAGATTTATTAATCATTTATCAGGACTACCGAAAAAATCATATTTAGTGACAAGAGAGAAACTGACTTGAATCTTGATCTTACTTGATTTTTAACATGTGACGTAAGTAGGGTTCAGTAACAGGGAAACGGTCATTCGATACCTGATGAAGAAGGGAGACCTAATGGATAAATGGAGGATGGGGTCATTGCATTTATAGGGGATGAACCACAAGATATAATTCAAGCGACACTCATGTGACCACACCCTAACTTATTGATCCTTGAACAAAATAATGTGCCACAAAGTGGACCGATCTTGCACTTATCCTATTCAAACAAAGGTCTTAATTCTAGTATCTGTCGTGGTATCAGTCACCCCTTGATCAAGTCGTATCAGTGATACGACTCAATATTGGCCGATTCAGACCGAAACCTGTTCAAGATCTTTTTTTTGAAAAAAAAAATCAAATTAAATCAAGAATATCAAAAAAATTAATCATAAAAATAGCAACCAATGAGAGAAGAAGAGATAATTATTGTGAACTCACGAGTGTTAGTTGTGATTGAGAAGTAGCTTATTTATAGAGCCGAGAGGGAATCAAAAGAATCAAGTGCACATGTGCTACTTACAAGCAATGCATGTCATTGATTTTCACAGTTTGATAGGTGGGGGAAAAGGCATCTAATTAAACAAGCTGGGAATGGCTAAAAAATGGGCTTGAATGGCCTAAAAATAGGTCCAAGTATACATTTTGACAAACCATACCCAAGACTGAGTTGGAATCGGTCGTAACGGACGATATTGGTCTGTATCGGCCAATGCGGACCGATATTAACCTGACTCGATCGATACAGGCCCAATACCAGTATTGGGGGGGTATCGGTCTTGGTTGGGCCAAAAACCGACTCGTACCAATCGGTACGACTCGATATTGGCCTGGTTTTAAAACCATAATTCGGGCTCGAGGCATATTTCTGATTTGGGGAGGGGGGATGGCTAAAATATGAACTGATTCAGGCTTGGTTGAACCCTCAACCCATGGAATGAATGTTCCAAGGAGCTCTTCACCTTCCAAATCAACTATTGCATTCCATCAAAAAAAAGAAACATTCCAATCAAAATGGTATAATGAATCTATCCTTAGCGTTTCTATTTGCGTCCTGTTTCTCTGCTCGAACATGGTCGGGCAAGGTTTGCAATCGTGGATGAGTTCATGAATAACCAAAAGAGCTCGAGCCTCGAAACGAAACCAACTTAGGCCCATGGATAACCGATTCCAAAACAACTCGAAACCTTAAAAATACCAAAACAAAGCGAGGAAAAAAGAATGTCGGATCATGAAACGTAGAGCGACGATCAAAATCACAATGGCATCAATATTTCCTACTGGAAACTTTTCTCACAGTAGGAGTAGAATTATAGGGATTAAAATTGTCGGATTTCGGGAAGAAATGAGCTACCTTCTAATGATGTAGATTGAGGGAAATTCATGCTCATTTTAGTCCTACCAGTACTTTCTTGAAATCCAATGAAGCACAACAAGTTCTATGTCATATGTAAGATTTAACTTGATAAAGGCTAGAAATCATAATACAAGATCAACTTGAGTTTTGGGTTGCTTTTAGAGGTAATTAAGATTCTTGGCTGTAAGCCTGTAATGGGTCAAGCAATAGATATTCAGAAAATACACAAAAAATAAAAAATAAAAAATTCGAGACAGCCAATCTGAAAGGATCCAAAGGAACTCAAAACTCCCCAATGTGGGGCAGAGCCTATTCTTACCGGGGGGGAGGTTGGCCTGTCTCCCATGCTCCACAGCTACGGCTGCTCTGTTCACCATGGTCGAATCTCAAAGCCCGGGTGGACAGTGAGCCGTCGATTGCGATCATGATACGGACCGGACATCGCACTGAGGCCTGACCGGTAGAACGCCCGGCATGAGCACCGGCCCTCGCAAACGCACATATGGTCAATCCGGCAGTGAATCACCCCGCCGGCGATGTAGCCAACGTCGCCGCCCATCGGCCCCGTCTGACGACCTTTGCCCATCTCCAACGGCCTCCCTTAGCATTGCTTACCTAAAAGGGCGCCATTCTTGCCACATCACCCGAATAAGAGAGTGGGATTTTGTTCCACTCCAACAGCCTCCCTCCCCATTTCATACAAAAAAGAAAAAGAAAAAGAAGGATGGTCTTGATTTTCTAAAATCAACAGCTTCGATTGATTATGCAACCTATCATTTAAATGGATGATCATGATTTTCTAAACAACGACTTCCGGTTCATTCTGCAACATCACATGGGTGACGGTGACATACGGGACCCACCCAAGCGAGTGGTGGTCGCCTCGCTTAAGCGTGGGAGGAAAAACCTGTTCGCTTGGTTTCATTGACTTAGGCAGTGTTTTGAAAACCGAACCGAACTGGGCAGTTCGACCGGTTTGGACCGGAGCCGAAACATGTTTCGGTTCGGTCTTTGAATAAACCAGTTCGGTTGGAAAATTTTATTAAAAAATAAATTACATACTATTTTTTGAGAAAAATTGGATGGTTAGGTCTTTGAACACATGACCTATGGTTTAGAAAGCTATGAACGTACATTTTTAACCAAGGAATCATAATTTATTTGATGTATCTATTAAGTATCTATTTTAAAATACATATTTCTCAAACGGTTTAAACGGTTGAATCAATGGTTGGAACCGGTGTAGACCAGACCGGATGCTTTTTTGGTTCATCTTTCGGTCCGATTTTGAAAACATTGGACTTAAGCGAGGGGTTAAGCAAGACCATTGGCGGTGATTTCTATCATGTCACTCGCTTAAATAGGCGAAAAGAGTCTGATAAGGGAGGTCGTTGGAGATGCTCTAAGGCCGTGTTTGGTAGCCGAAATATTTAACTAAAGGAAAGCAATCCGATTCCAGGAATCTCATTCCTTTGTAATCGGATTGTCTTGATATTGTTTGGTTATATAGGAATATATAAGGGAAAGCAATCCGATTCCCATTCTTAAATGAGGTGGTCTGTTTGGTTGGGAAGGAAAAATTAAAAAGATATTGAACAAGAGCCTAAGCTTCAGACTCATTTGCTCTCTGCTATGAAGTAAAGTAAAAGACAGTTTTGTTAATAATGAGGTAAAGTGAGAGTAATATGCAGTTTTTTAAGGATCAAGACCACATAGAGATGAGGAATCAAGTAATGCGCATGAGCTAAAGTGAAGTAATATGCAGTTTATGAAGTACCAAAAAAAAAAAATTGAGTTTATGTGCTGTAAAGTAATATGCAGTTTTTGTGCTGTAAGGTAATGTGCAGTGAGGTAAAGTGAAGTAATATGTGTTTGAGATTATCCGGAAGTAAAAGGAAGAGCAAAATCATCGAGCATTATAGAACTAGCATCCAGGTGCTCCAACTCATTCAAGTTTGGAATGTTCATCAATTGCTCCATATCGGTAGTTCTATGATGATGTTGGTCCTTATTGAACAAAGCAGTACCTATTCGCTCCATATTATGCTGAGAGGTTTCTCGGTGTTGCTGAGTCGCTTGAAGATGTTCCTATGTGATGTCCACAAACTTACCAAATGTCGACGCCAAATCTTCCAAACTCGAAGCCCATGACTCAGTGTTCCGAGTTCGCTTCCTACGGACTGGCAGTTTGGAAGCCCCAGAAGACCTCCCAGTAAATTGTTGGCCTATGGATGGTTCAGGGAATGATGTGTTCGTCAAGTCGATGTCATCCAGTTCATCTATCACAATCCTATCAATGTTATCATATAGGGGCCCTTGGGCACTGTTGTCAAGGTCCTCAACAGCATCAGTTATCGTTTCTGTTCCTAGACCATTTGCATGGCCTTTCTCGAACACCTCTGCCAAACTATCATAATAGGGAAATGGCTTATTCCGAAGCCTCTTAGCACCAATATGGACCTACAAGTTTATTTAGTAATAAAATGTTACATATTAGTATATCATCTACTTGATTAAACAATGTACACAATCTTATCTTAACCTAATCATCAAAAATGGATTTCTTGCATATGATCATTTTTTGTGCTTCATCCCAAGCAAATCCATTAGAATTGTGGATCATGAATGTAATAGCGAGGGTTTACTTTCTTAATGTCTTTACGATAGACTCTATATGAGGGACTGCTTTCAAAGCATATTCTGGTAACTTCTCCTCCATGAGCTTCTCCACTTGTGTAAGGTAACCGGGTCTCAACCCATTGTCTGCCTTCCAGTATCCATTGATGCATAACTGCACTAATGACTCCACTATGTTGCATCTTCCTTAATAGTCTATTGTCTGTTACTTCGTACCTTGACACTCCTTTGTATAAACAAGGTACTTCCAGAATCCATCCTATGTCTTTATATCCAAAGCACATAAAGCATAAATAAAATAATAATAACTAACCCAACGTATAATTAAAACATCCTGCAAGCAATCATATACATTATGCAAGTAATCATCTATAGATACTAAATAATCGATAAATAAAATAAATTAACCTTTACATGTCCAAAGTATAAATAATACATGCTCATTCTATAATTTAAATTTGCTTTCACTCGGCATCTATCCTGTAAGCATTTTTATATAAAGAAGCAACTAAATTTTATTACAACAAGTAAAATTTTATTTTAAATGTCTTTAATGTACATTTAACAAACCAAAATAATAAAATAAAAATTAAAAGTCTCACAGCCCATACAAGTAAAACATCATGTATTTCTACTTTCCATCTACTCATTAAAAATTTATTGCACCAAATTTGCTCTCCAAGCAACCCATTATGGGGAGGAATCAACATATGTGATTGGATCACCATGTGGCTGAGTGAAGACATTTATATTTGCATTCACCACAATCTCCAATGGGTCTGTTGGTATTTCTCTCCTTATAAGATTATGGAGTAGACAACATGCCATAATGATTCGACATTGGGTTTTGATTAGATAAAATGAAGGGCTTCTAAGGATAGCCCAACGTAATTTAAGTAGTTTGAAACACCTCTCGATGACATTTTTAGCAGCTGAATGTTTTATGTTGAAAAATTTCTCGAGAGTGGTAGGTTGATAGCCATCTCTCCAATTATTTAAGTGGTATCGTTGCCCTCTATATGATGCAAGAAATCCTTCACTATGTGGATAACCAGCATCTACTAAATAGTAATGACCTACATGAAAGGCAATACAATTTTAATATTAAGGTATATTCTTCAAAACATACAATTACAAATAACTGCATAACGAATGAGAACATAATTTACCATAAGGCACCTTCAGGTCATTTCTCCTACTAATTGCATCCCTAAGTACTCGTAAATCCGCTGCAGACCCCTTCTAATCAGGTAAGACATACACAAACTGTATATCGTGGGAGCAAACTCCGAGTACATTCGTAGCTATTTTATTTTTCTCGTCCGATACCTAGGCTTCTTAGACTCTAAGATATGAACTCTAATGTATGTCACATTAAGCGCACCGAGACAATTCTATAAAAATAGATTATCAATTATGAGTAGCTACATATTTCAATCATAAAATAAGAATAAATTTTATGTATGATTAAATTGAATACCTTAAACCATTTCCATCTATTATCAATAAAGGTCTCGGACACTGCCTTGAAATTTTTAAGTAATTATCCTTGGAGTCGTAAGACTCCCTCCAACACTGCGTTAAAGTGTTTAATTACTAATTATCTGTCCCGATCATTAGAATTGAAATTTGATAACATGAATCTTCACATGATGTGTTATGATATGCAAGAACTTAGCTACCATCTCTTCCACAATGCAATGCTTAGTATCTATCAATCGACCATACATATGTAATAATTTGCATAGAGTAAAAAATATGTGCTTGTCCATTCGTAATTGCTCTATGCATGTAAGGTCACTAATATTGATCAATCGGTTCAAATATATATGCCGTGTTATGGATCTTTCAAGTCCTTCATCTTGATCTTCATATTGCTCTCTTAGGACATGTTTTTGAAAATGTCGTTGAAGTATGATAATTAGAAAGATATAGAATAACGCTACTAATTCAGTTAGACTTCTATAGGTATCTTCCATCATATTATAATCATTCCATTCTTGAAAAAATAGAATAAAAAACATTATCTTTCTCATAATGTTGTTAAGATCCATCTGCAATGAACAAAAATAATTTGTTAAGGTCACTCTAGATGAAAGACAATTGAAGGCCAAATATTCCAAAAAATTCTCATCTATGTGGAAAAAAGTACGACTGTTTGTGATGCAATGAACAACAATTGTACAAAAGCAAAAAAACAAACAAAATATTACTCCCTAACCAAAACTGGTACCAAACCAATCAGAGCAAAAAGCTTAGTCTTAAAAGCATATTATCCAATTCATAGTATTGATCGCATATGTATAACACAAATTTTAAAAAAATACACGAATTATTCATTTCGGGCCGGGTTTCAGGTCGAACTGCAGACTCAGGGTGGTGGCTCGAGCCCTGCCCATGTTGCTTTCGATCCGGGCCGGGTCGGGTCATTAACCGGGCCAGGCCGGGCTGCGGGCTTAGGGTGGTGTCCTGAGTCCGGCCCATGGTGTTTTTTGGTCCAGGCTGGGTTTGAGTGATTGACCAGGTCAGGTCGGGTTCGGGCCGTTGACTTTCGAGTTGGGCTCGGGTCCATGAACTTTTTTACACCCCTAAGCATTGCCGACAGAGTAAAATTTCTACCCAATAAAAAGCATCTCTCATTATATGGGAAAAAAAAACCCGACTCTTTGTGATGCAATGATAAGCAATAGTTATACAAAAAAGAGGATAATTTGCATAGATTACAACTTTAATCCATTCAAACAAAAAAAACCCTCACATATTTGATCACATATATATACCAAGTGATGTTAGCATTATTTTCCCAAAAAAAATCCAAATAAAAATTTCTAAACTTCATCATATTTGTTTGCATGAAACAATAGATTTAGAACAAAACACTCTTTCACGTGTGTGGGTGCAAATTTTGGCAAGAAGTATGCAAAACAGCGGGACCCACCGGCCCTGCCTGGTGGGCCCCCGAAAACTACAGCGGGACCCACCGGCCCTGCCTGGTGGGCCCCCAAGTACCACAGCGGGACCCATCGGCCCTGCCTGGTGGGCCCCCGAAGACTGCAGCGGGACCCACCGACCCTGCCTGGTGGGCCCAAGAGCCTGTAGAATCTCCCCAGGAGACGGTAGCAGGGTCCACCAGCTTTACCTGGAGGATCCCCAGATACGGCAGCAGAAACCGCCATTTGCCCCGGAATTCCTCCCCGGGAAGTCTATAAATAGCAGAGCCTTCGAATGTAAAAGGATCGGATTTTCAAAACCTGAAACTCCAGAACTCAATCCAGAGCTCTGAAAACAGATCAGTGCCATCATCTGATATCTGTCTCAGAAACATCTATCTCCTCTTACCCTCTACCTCACCTTGATCTTCTTCTTGTCTTTGAACAAGTCGAAGAAACTTCAGTGACACTCGGTCTGTCGAGGTCACTTCGAAACTAGTGTTAGTGAATTCGGGTTGCTCCCTATAGCACGGAGACGTAGGCTTCGGCTGAACTCCGAGATCACTTCTCGTGTCAATTCTCTCTGGTTGCTTCTCTGTTAGCATATCAAAAGCTGCAACTCCAATCGATAGATCAAACAACGATCTTCGACTTCAACTTCGATTGACTGGTGAGGCGAGGTCTTCGGGTCGGCACGAAGATTTTCCCCCACAGTTTGGCGCCGTCTGTGGGATCTGAGCAAAAAGTCGAGCTCTCCGCTACTACTTGATCGGTTGAGCATACAACCGATCTTGATAGTCAAACTTCCTCGCCCCCTCAGCTGATCAGACAACTGATCGGACATCGGCACTCTCGTTGCACCTTTCGCTCTCTGAATGGCGAGGACGAAACACCAGGGTCAACCAGAAGGAAGTAACACTCAACAACAAGCTCGTCCTGAGACTCGATCAATGAGTCAAAGGCTCAACTTCGGACAGCCCCTTGCTGTTCCCGAGATGGGGGTTCGCTCGGGGAGCGGAAGATCTGTCGATCGATCGATCGCCCATCCTGCCCGGCAATCAATTGGGCAAACAGTCCCCGCTCCTGCTGAAGACCCTCCATCGACCTACCAAATTTCTGTGGTCGACTTCCAACTGCTCCAATTGGCGAAGCAAAATGCTACTCTCACCGCTGAGAGGGATGCTCTTAAGAAAGCAGCTTCCGAGGCCGGGATCGCTCTACCTATTCCCTCTGCAAGTGAGAGGATCGATCTTCCTCGATATTCAATCCACTCCGAGCAACGGAGGTCAATGGGCACTGCTGCCTTCGAGAGGATTCGATGCGACCCAACTCCCTCTGCTGCCCCCTGGAAGCAAAGTGTTTGGGACCGCCTCGACGACGAGTCCTCCCAATCATCTTCTGGCCGCAACTGCGACAAGAGGGCACCTTCAAAGCTCAACATAAAAAGGAAGCACCAGATGAAAGGCGCTCCTTCAAAGAGTAGAGTCTCCCCTTCCATTCCACTTCAACGTGGACTTGGATCGGACCTTAGACACCGACTTCAACCGGTAAATACTTCGATGCCCGAGCAAGACCTTGCGATCCTGTCTCTTGACCCACCTCTAGGTCGAGGACATGGTCGCAGGGATGGGTATTCCTCCGCCGGACCTCTCCATCGAAGCCTATTCGAATCAACATTTCCAAGGGGATGGAGAACTTCTATCCTCCCCAAATTCAACTGCGTCCGAGGAGATCCTACTCTCCACATCCTCGCATTCAAGCAAGCTCTAACGCCGCACGAAGAAGAAAACAACGTGCTCTGCCGCACCTTTACAGGAAGTCTCGATGAGCCGTCACTCGACTGGTATCACAATCTCCGAGCTGGGTCCATCACCCAGTTCGATGTTTTGGCTAAACTCTTCATGCAGCATTATCAACTCAATCTGAAGCCAGAGAAGAAGCTCGACTCTCTCTATTGACTAAGGATGGGTGCTGACGAGACTCTCCGAAGTTTCACTAGGAGATTTCGCAACGAGCATGCTGCCCTCTCTGGAAGACATCTGAATGATGAAGCCATCATGTTGGCTTTCCAGAACGCTCTCCACTTCGATCTACTCATCTACAACGACTTCATCCGTAATCCCCCTCCTTCTCTGGGTGCTATGTTCGATCGAATCCAGAGAGAGATCGAGGTCGAAGATGATCAAGTCGCTCGGAAAGGGCGAGAAACAAAGAGAAGGCCTACTGAGAGAGAAGCTCCAAAGTATGCTGCCAAAGCTCACAACGCTGAGGCAGCAGCCCCTCTAGCCAACAAACGATCAAAGAATGACGAGCGTCGATCTCCAACGAAGACCACTTTCACCGAGTGGAATATCCCGGTCGAACAGATCCTCGATCGCATTCAACACGAGGAGTTCCTTCGAAGGCCCAATCCTCTCCAGCCAAACTCCAAGTTCACGGCCGACAAAACTATTTATTGCGATTTCCATCGAAGCCATGGCCATTCCACCGATCGGTGCTATCGGCTAAAGTTTCATCTCGAAGACTTGCTGAGAGAAGGCCATCTCCATGAATTCACCAGAGAAGGACAAGATCAACGTCGATCCTCTACAAAGGGGAAAGAGGTTTGCTGGATTCATCAGATCTCTTCCAACCCATCACCTCTCACCGTGAATGCCAATATCTTTGGCATTCATGGATCATTGCACAATCAATCAGTGACCGGGAAGGAAGTCGATCGGCAGATTAGGCGCATCTTCCATGTTCGATCCACTGCAAACAAAGAAGATACCTGGATCGAGAAGCCCATCGAAGGCCTTGCTTGGCCGTCCATCGTCTTCAACGACACTGATCTTCAAGGAGTTCATACTCCACATCGAGACCCCCTGGTTTTGAAACTCATCATCGATGGAAGCACCGTCAATCGAATCCTCATCGACACCGGAAGTTCTATCGATATTATGTTCTCAGACTGCTTCAAACGTCTGGGACATAAATATCAAAGCCTTGACGTCGTTCCAACTGTGATCACTGGTTTCAACGGCGAACAAAGCATCACGGTGGGTGAGTCGAGATTCACCATCGACCTCAGCTAAGAGACTCGAGTCTCAGTGAGGTTTGCGATCGTCGAGGGAACGTCCAGCTACAACGCCATTCTCGGATGACCATTCCTCCACCAGATCAATGCCATCTCCTCTTCTTATCATCAACTACTCAAGTTTGCAACTAGAGAAGGCATCGTCTGCATTCGAGGCGATCAACAAGCTGGAAGGTCTTGTGAGGCTGCTGCGGCTAAGACTGATCGAAAGATCAACATTGCTCCTCCAAAGCGACCACGAGATGAAGCTGGTCCCTCTTCCAAATAGCAATTAAAGGAGATTCCGCTGATCGAACCTCCACCAATCGAATGGGAAGCATCACCTTCAATTAAAGAAATCATCCCAATCAACATCGGCAACAGAGATCTCCCTCGACAAACTTTTATTCGTACCGGTCTTAGCGACGCAGAAGCGCAAGATATGGTATCCTTCCTCCAGTCCAATATCGACGTCTTCGCTTGGTGTTTCAAAGACATGCCTGGTATCAATCCAGATAACGCTTGTCACCGACTTGCGATCAAAGAAGAAGTGAAGCCTGTCAAGCAAAAGCCACGCACCATCCGACCAGAGCTGCAAGTTGCCGTTCAAGAAAAAATCACCAAGCTACTCGCAGCAGGCTTCATCCGTGAAGTAGAGTATCCTACCTGGATCTCTAACATAGTTGCTGTTCCAAAGAAGAACGGGAAGGTCAGAGTCTGCATCGACTTTACCAATCTCAATAAGGCTTGCCCCAAAGACCCATTCCCCATGCCAAGGATTGATAGACTCGTCGATGCCACTGCTGGCCACGAGCTATTGTCTTTCATGGATGGGTACTCTGGATATAATCAAATTCCGCTTCATCCGGATGATCAAGAGAAGACATGTTTTGTGACTAGCCGAGGTCTCTACTACTACAATGTAATGCCATTCGGCCTCAAAAATGCTGGTTCTACCTATCAAAGGTTAGTCACAAAAATGTTCAAAGATCAGATCGGTCGCAACGTCGAAGTCTACGTCGATGATCTCCTCACCAAGAGCTCCACTCGTGGAAAGCATCTGTCCGATCTGGCAGAAACTTTTCAAGTCCTCCGAAAGTATCGCATGAAGCTCAATCCCGCCAAGTGCGCTTTTGGAGTTCAATCGGGCAAATTTCTGGGTCATCTTGTGACCAGAAGAGGTATTGAAGCCAACCCCGACCAAATTCGAGCTATCCTCGACATGCCATCGCCTACCAATCGGAAGGAAGTACAACGTCTCACTGGAAGACTTGCTGCCCTCAATCGGTTCATCTCAAAGTCCTCCGACAAGTATAAGCCTCTTTTCGACAAACTACGAAAGGCAGATACATCGGGATGGAGTCCTGTTTGTGAAGAAGCTTTTCAAGGCATCAAGAAATATCTGGTGCAAGCTCCTATCCTTACTGCTCCACTTCCAAAAGAAGACTTGTGGATCTATCTCGCCATGACCGATCAAACAATCAGCGCGGTCCTAGTCAGCAGAAGAGAAGGCGTCGAGCATCCAGTCTATTATATCAGCCACACTCTTCTTTCGACTGAAACTCGCTACTCAAAAACTGAGAAAGTCATCCTGGCCTTGCTCACTGCATCGCGTCGTCTTCAACCTTATTTCGTCTCCCACCAGATCACTGTCATTTTAGAACACCCGCTCAAAGATATCGTTGACAAAGCTGGTAGAGCTGGTCGAATGACCAAATGGGTGATCGAAATGAGTGCTCTGGGGATTCAATTCGAATCTCGCACTTCTATCAAAGGTCAAGCTGTTGCTGATTTTCTAGCTGACTTTCCAGTTGAAAACCTCATCACTTAGGAAGAAGATATCGATATGCGTCTTGAAGATGAAGACGAGCCTCCATCTAATACAACTGCTAAAATAGATCCAAGCCTTGAGGCTCCTGCCACTACTCCTCCATGGAAGCTTTATACTGATGGAGCTTCAAGTTCGATCGGTTCAGGAACTGGGATAGTCTTAGTATCCCCCGAACTTGATCATCTACAGAAGGCCACTCTCCTAGGGTTCAACGCCACCAACAACGAAGCCGAATACGAAGCACTCATTTCCGGACTCGAAATGGCGGAATCCCTGGGGGTAGATCGAATCATCGTCTACAGCGACTCCCAGTTGATCATAAGGCAAATCAATGGAAAGTACATAGCTCGTGAAGAAAGAATGCAACTCTATTTGGCCTTAGTACGATATCTTCAACAACGCTTCACAAGTACTGAATCCGTTCAAATTCCAAGGGCAGAGAATCGTGAAGCAGATGCTTTAGCTAATGCTGCCTCCGTCCTTGGAGACTCGCTCGGAGGAAGGCAAATATAAATTGATTACCAAGAAGTGCCCAAGACCACCCCCGAACAACAGATCATTGCTACCACAAAGAGATCTGGGGGTGGAGATCAACTGGTATTGAACCTTACCACCACAAGTGAGCTAGAGGATTGGAGACAACCAATTTTCAACTTCTTCAAACATAGTGAAATACCCGAAGATCCAAATCAATCTCGAAGACTTCAAAGGAAGCTCCCATGCTACATTCTACAAGGAGAGGACCTATATTTCAAATCTCATAACGGGATATTGCTCAAGTGCCTTGGTCCCGAGCAAGCACAGGCAATCCTGATTGATATCCACTCTGGAGCTTGTGAGAATCATTCGGAAGGGAGATCTCTTGAAGCTAAGACGAAGCTACAAGGTTACTACTGGCCTACAATGGCAAAAGATGCTCGACAAGTTGTTCAAAGATGTGACCCATGCCAACGACACGCTCGAGCTATCCATCTCCCTGCAGATAAGCTCCATCAACTATCAAGTCCCTGGTCTTTCCATCAGTGGGGGTTAGATTTCTTGGGTCCTTTCCCTCCAACTCCGAGCAAGAAGAAGTATCTACTGTTGGCCACTGATTACTTCACCAAATGGGTTGAAGCCGTGCTACTCTTTCGAGAGACCGATGATGAAGTGATCAAGTTCATTCGACATAACATCTTCTCAAGGTTTGGTACACCTCAAGTTCTTGTTGCCGACAACGGAGCTCAATTCGATTCTGACAAGTTCCGTGAGTTCTGTCTGAACAACGGAATCAAGCTCTTTTATTCAACTCCAAGATATCCTCAATGCAATGGTCAAGCTGAAGCCTCCAATAGAGCTATTCTTGGTATACTCAAGAAGAAACTCAATGACAAGAAAGGATTATGGGAACAAGTCCTACCTGAAGTTCTCTGGGGATATCGCACAACTCCGAGAAGATCCATAGGTTTCTCTCCTTTCCGTCTGACATATGGATCGGAAGCAGTACTCCCAACAGAAAGCATATCAAATACTCTGAAGACCAAGACAATTGAAGAAGGAATCAACGAAGAGCTTCGGATCAATGATCTAGACTTCTCTGAAGAACTACGAGACCAAGCCTCCCTTCGTGTGGCCAAGTATCAGCAGAAGATCAAACGAGCCTATGATGAGAAAGTCTACAAACGGCAATTCCCAATCGGCAGTCTAGTCCTTAGAGCGGTCTTCTATAACACGAAGGAACATAGCAGTGGGAAGCTTGCTCCCAACTGGGAAGGTCCATATATTATCGAATCAGTTGGAGGCAAAGGCTCTTATCGACTAATCACACCAGAAGGAGATAGATTGCCACGAGCTTGGAATTCTAGGCACCTCAAACTGTACTATCCATGATGTAAATTCCATGATGAATAAAGTTCTCTTTCAAATGTTCAAATATGTAAGTGTTCAGCTTTTCGATTCAATTTATGAAGCAGTTCAAATTATCCATATTCAAGTTGCCAAGTCTTTTAACAAGTTTGGGTGTTAGAGTTGCGACTCAACCCCTTACTAGCAAATATTAAACTGACCCTCAATTTCAATACTCAATTTCAATCAATTTCGATATCGTCTAACAGGTTTGGGTGCTTGAGTTGCGACTCAACCCCTCACATACAAGTGTTACACGAATTCAAGTTCAATTTTCAAGTTACAATAAGTTTGGGTAATCGAGTTGCGACTCGACCCCTTACATTCAAAAGATTGTATCTATTCCAATGCTATCCAATACATGATATTCAAAGACATTCAACTCAAGAGATTCAATTTTCAAACACCAAAAAGATCTTTTGATTATCAAAATTTGCCAAGTACAATGTTGAGCTGCTACATGTCAAAAGTTTACAAGTGTAAACAACAGAGAAAAAGGTAGAAATACATCAGGGCTTGGCTACGCTTGGAGCGCGTGACTTCTCTCCTTCAGATTCGCCACGAGCCTTGCTCGCAGCCGAAGCTTTAGAAGATCGGACACTGCTGGCATGTACCCTGAGTGCCTCTGCCGCTTTCTCGGCCGTTTCCCTGTAACTCTTGCATTCAGACAGCGCATGCTCCAGTTCCTTCTTGGAGGTCTCTTCTCTGGCAGTAAAGGCAGCATGCTGGGCAGCAAGTTGTTCTTTCAATTCCTTGATCTCGGTTGCGCGATCACAGGACACGTTCTCAACCTTGATGAGCCGATTCTTCAAGGATTCAAGTTCGTGACTCTACGCCTTGCAACGGTTCTGCAACCCCTTGCTCTCCAGTTTCTCTTTGCGAAGCTCTTCGATTTTGGCCTTGAGAAACTCCTTCTTTGAGGACAGCACCTCCCTCAGTTTGTCCTTCTCCTCACGGGCAGCCTTTAGTTCAGCCGTCAGGCGGGATACTTCAGCTGAAGCTTCTTTTGCTCCCGCCTTCTTGGAGAGCTTGGTTGCGACATTCAAAACTGCTGAGTTCTGCAAAAGAACAAAAGAGTTAGAATTATTTTGAAAGTGCAACTCAAATGATCGATCAAGCAGATGCGCCTACCACCAGTTCAAGCCTGTCGAAGGCTTCATCCAGAGTAGCCCCCGGTAGGTTGCAGAGTTTCCGGATTACAGCCGTGGGGTGGTTGATGTCAACATCACCCAAACTCCTTATCTTTTGAGCCGTGCCAGCAGGTGCACCTGCAATCCATGCAGAAGTTCAAAGTGTTAGAATATTTTCAAGCTTCAAAGACAAGGCAATCAAGGCAAGTTAGTGCAGATACCTGAAGCATCGACCTGAGGAGCCTTTCCCTTCCCATGGTCGGAGCTCTTACCCTTGGGGGTCGATTTCTCCTTGATAGGGGTTGGCTCTGGCAGGGGTTGGGGGGTAGCATCACCCACCCGACTTCCTCTCTCCAAGTGAGCGGGAGAGGGAACATCTCGAGGAGGTGAGGCTCCCCCTTCATCTTCGTGCCCGCTCGAATTATCGAGCCCTGCCACCATAGCAGCTACCTCCTCAGCCAGAGATCGCGAAGGGGGTGGGGGTTGTTCAACCTCCACACCCCCACTTGTGGTCGCCCCTTCGAGACGAGGAACCTCGGGAGGTATCTGATCGAGGGGTGTAGGGTTGCTTCCAACCCCACCACTCCCCGATAGCTTGATTTTGAAGCGCAGTGGGTTCTTTTTCAAATCCCCAAAGTGATAAGCAGGGATCACTTTAGGGCCATCGCCTGTTGCATCCATAACCCCCTCCATCTTGCGAGCCTTAGCCTCGTCTATGAGGATCGACTGCGAGTCCTCATCAGCACCACCAGTGGGGGTGGGAGGAATTTCTTCCTCGCCACCCCCATGTCCTTGACCACCATCAGTGGGGGTGGGAGGAATTTCTTCCTCACCACCCCCATCTTCATCATCTTCATCACCTTCGCCATCTTCGTCTTCATTATCATCGTCACCACCCTCATCCTCTTCATCTCCACCGTCCTCTTCTCTCCCTTCTTCCTCTTCTTCTTCCCCCTTTTTCTCTTCATCTTTTTTCTCCTCCTCCTCAGCTAAGACCTTCCTTTTCTTCTTTGCTGGGCCCCTCTGCATCACCAATTTCTCCTCCGTGGGCAAGCTGCGCCTAGCTCCGTAGGCCTTCTTCTCAAATCGAAGTTTTCTAACAATTTTGCCTGACTCAGGGTCCTCCTTATAATCTGAGTAGATGACCTCGTTATCTTCGTAACGGAGCTTCGATCGGTGGAGGAGGTTGGCATTGCCATGTCGGACCGGGCAATTCGAGAATTGCTTCCATGACCGAGTCCCGCATGTCAACTCCAGGAAAAGGTTATCAAGGGCCCCTACTCGCTCTGAAGGCCACGAGAGGGCTCCTCCTGCACAGTACATGTCGATCTCTTTGTGCACCTTATATCGGGGAACCTCAGGTACTGACAGAGGTGTCCATGCACCAGACACCGACAGCGGCCAGTCAGTGTAGAGCTTGTCGGAGCCAATGGTGTCAATGATCGGCCGAAGAGCGGAGACACCCGTCAGATTGAAGAATGGGCTATCTTTCCTCCAGGCCCATCGATAGTGATAGAAGAAATATCCCAGCTCGATCCGGGCTTCTTCACCATCAGGGAGGCTGGAGTAGCATTCCCTGAGTTCCTTCTGGAAGTCCGACTCTACGCGACAGAAAGCGTAGATGATCCTCCAGGCGTTTCCAGTAACCTGCCCGGGACAAAGACCGGAGGTGTTCAGCAACCTCGCGGCAAAAGGTGGCAATGGAAGGCGCAGTCCACAGTTGAGCTGGCCGATGGTGACGATGGTTCCCATCACTTGCTCCTTGCTCGCGTACGAGACAAAGATTGTCCGCCTGTCGATGCCAAAAGTGGATAGAACCCCCGGAAGCGCTGGGCGAGCCTTTCCCTCTGTGAAACTTGCCAGCAACTCCTGCAGCTTCTCCCTCTTCACGTCTGTAAGTTTACTGCCTATATTATATCCAAACTCAGGTTCCGCCTCCAAAGGTAGCTGCGGGCAGAGGACAAATCTTGCTTTGGGGATGTGCTCTGGCCTTGACGGTGCAGAAGCGAACCCCACTCCTTGGTGCCTCTTGCCTAATTGGCCAAGCTCGATCAATTCGGCCCTGCCTTTGCCACGGCCCTTCGAGACAGATGTTTCTTCAACAATTTCCTTCCCCTTTCTCTTGGATGGAACTGCACTCTTCTTCGAACTACCCGAAGACGCCATTTGACCGATCGAAAGGAGATGAAGAACGAAAGATTGGAAGCAAAGGCTCTGGACTTCGAAAATTTTCTGAAAGCGTGAGGCAAAAATGACAGCCAGAGAAGCTTAAGTATTCTGAGAAATTCAGACACACAAATCGAGATGACATGTGTCATCACCATATCAAATCGCGTGTTTTTGCAGGTACACGTGGCATCTATTCGTAGCAAGCGCAAAACCAGGCGAACAGTCGGGACCAGACGAAGCGTCAGGCCACCGATCTAGACTAGCCACCGGTCCAAGCAAACCACCGGTCTGAGTGAACCGGACCGCCGGTTCAAAGCTACATTCAGGCAAACCTAAGATTCAAAGCAGAAAAAATCGAACTCCATCAATATTCAAGACTCTGCCAAAGATCAAAGGAGAAGAACAAGCTATACCACTTCCTCAAAAGTACAGGTTCAAGACTTTAACCTTGACCGGCTGATTTTAACCGATCGGTCAAACTTGACCGATCGGTCAAAATCAACCGATCGGTCGATTTTCTACTGGATCTGGTAAAAAACTAAGGTTTTTTGCCGATCACCCAAACCTTGACCGGCTGATTTTAACCGATCGGTCAAACTTAACCGATCGGTCAAAATCAACCGATCGGTCGATTTTCTACTGGATCTGGCAAAAAACTAAGGTTTTTTGCCGATCACCCAAACCTTGACCGGCTGATTTTAACCGATCGGTCAAACTTGACCGATCGGTCAAAATCAACCGATCGGTCGATTTTCTACTGGATCTGGCAAAAAACTAAGGTTTTTTGTCGATCACCCAAACCTTGACCGGCTGATTTTAACCGATCGGTCAAACTTGACCGATCGGTCAAAATCAACCGATCGGTCGATTTTCTACTGGATCTGGCAAAAAACTAAGATTTTTTGCCGATCACCCAAACCTTGACCGGCTGATTTTAACCGATCGGTCGATTTTCTACTGGATCTGGCAAAAAACTAAGGTTTTTTGCCGATCACCCAAACCTTGACCAGCTGATTTTAACCGATCGGTCAAACTTGACCGATCGGTCAAAATCAACCGATCGGTCGATTTTCTACTGGATCTGGCAAAAAACTAAGGTTTTTTGCCGATCACCCAAACCTTGACCGGCTGATTTTAACCGATCGGTCAAAATCAACCGATCGGTCGATTTTCTACTGGATCTGGCAAAAAACTAAGGTTTTTTTTTGCCGATCACCCAAACCTTGATCGATCGGTCAAAATCAACCGATCGGTCGATTTTCTACTGGATCTGGCAAAAAACCAAGGGTTTTTGCCGATCACCCAAACCTTGACCGGCTGATTTTAACCGATCGGTCAAAATCAACCGATCGGTCGATTTTCTACTGGATCGGTCAAAAAACCATGTTTTTTGACCGATCACCCAATCCTTGACCGGTTGAATTTGACCGATCACCCAATCCTTGATCGGTCAAACTTGACCGATCGGACAAACTTGACCGATCGGCCAAAATTGATCGATCGGTCAAAATTGACCGATCAGTCTTTTTTATGCTAACATTCGACAAGCTTCTTCGTGCCTTTTGCGACAGGGGGTTGCTGTTTTTTGCACCAAATCCAAGCCAGCCAGAACGAACTCTGGCTAACTTGGAGGGGGTAACTGTGGGTGCAAATTTTGGCAAGAAGTATGCAAAACAGCGGGACCCACCGGCCCTGCCTGGTGGGCCCCCGAAAACTACAGCGGGACCCACCGGCCCTGCCTGGTGGGCCCCCGAGTACCACAGCGGGACCCATCGGCCCTGCCTGGTGGGCCCCCGAAGACTGCAGCGGGACCCATCGACCCTGCCTGGTGGGCCCAAGAGCCTGTAGAATCTCCCCAGGAGACGGTAGCAGGGTCCACCAGCTTTACCTGGAAGATCCCCAGATACGGCAGCAGAAACCGCCATTTGCCCCGGAATTCCTCCCCGGGAAGTCTATAAATAGCAGAGCCTTCGAATGTAAAAGGATCGGATTTTGAAAACCTGAAACTCCAGAACTGAATCCGGAGGTCTGAAAACAGATCAGTGCCATCATCTTATATCTGTCTCAGAAACATCTATCTCCTCTTACCCTCTACCTCACCTTGATCTTCTTCTTGTCTTTGAACAAGTCGAAGAAACTTCAGTGACACTCGGTCTGTCGAGGTCACTTCGAAACAAGTGTTAGTGAATTCGTGTTGCTCCCTATAGCACGGAGACGTAGGCTTCGGCTGAACTCCGAGATCACTTCTCGTGTCAATTCTCTCTGGTTGCTTCTCTGTTAGCATATCAAAAGCTGCAACTCCAATCGATAGATCAAACAACGATCTTCGACTTCAACTTCGATTGACTGGTGAGGCGAGGTCTTCGGGTCGGCACGAAGATTTTCCCCCACAACGTGGAGAACGGATTTGAGAGAAGATTAGCGGATCCGAGAAATGCTCAGGTGACAGGAGATGCGGTTGTCGTCGATAGGGTTTCGAAAGAGGAAGCGTATTTTGCTACGTGCAATTTTAATAAGATGGGATACAATAGGAATATCCTATTTGGTTTAAAGGAGTGGAAAGGCATATAGGGAAATAAAAAAATAAGTTAACAATCCGGGGAAAGAAAAGCGATTCAATTGGGTAAGGGAGGCATCACTATCCGGTGGTTAGGGTGGTAAATCTTTCCCATGGAAAGACTTTCCCCTATTATGCCTAGTCAACCAATCAGATTTTAGGGGGGAATCCTGTGCCGATTCCCCCCCCCTTTCCCGTGGATTTACATCTACTAAACGCGGCCTAAGCTGCTAGGTCAGTAGAAACTAACTTCGTAGAACAGTCCTCCCAAGACTATCATCCTGAACCAATGCCTAAAGATCCTATGGGAGCGCGCCAATATAGAAAACCTCTCGATCAGAGCATCGAGCATCGTTAGCCAGCCAATCTACAACTCGATTCCTATCTCGGAACACATGTCTAGTACTTGTAGGAGGCATCACTCGGAGAAGATGACGACAATCCTATGAAAGAGGATCCACCAACTCATGGGAGAGGAGATGGTGGATACACACCATGCCAAGATGATTCCGTAAGACAAAACTAGCCCCACCTTGTGAGGGTCCCCGTGTCAAAAGAGCCATCAAAGTTTAATTTCAATCCACCCATATCCGGTGGTATCCACCTCACCATCATAGGAGGCTAATGCGTAGTAGCCCCATGCCGGTCCTTGGGTCGACGAGTCGTAACTCTGAGATAGGTCTCCAGATCATCACATAGGCGTTGCCAAGTGATTGAAGTGAATTCTACCGCCAACTCAAAAGCCGCATGATTACGAGCTTTCCAAATGTACCACGCCACCATAATTAAGAGAGATTTGGCCGGAAGGTTAATGTTGCCCAAAGAAGATAAATTGTCGGAGGCGACGTCCGGGAGGTGGCATAAAAGAGAGCTGAAATCCATAGTAGAGGAGGGTTGAATAGTGGATGGAGAATGATACAAAAAAGACTGCTAGAGCCTAATCGCCAGAGGACATGTAAAAAGAGCATGATCGATGGTTTCCGAGCCAACTCCACACCGGGGGCAAATATCATTGATCGACAGACCTATACGACACAGGTGAGTCCGAATTGGGAGGTGCAAATGAAAAGGCTTCCACACAAAAAACTTGGAGCGAATGCTAGTAGAGGATGACCAAAGGGATTTCCAAGGCATCCCTTTAACAACTAGATCTAAGGAGGAAGTGAGAAAATGATAAGCATCATTAACAGAAAAGGTTGGCGAATTCCATGATCCCCAAAAGTAAGGTTGAACTGGGGGGAATTCCACGATTGGAATCATAAGAATACGGTCAATCCACGGAGGAGGAAAAACCGCAGAGAGAGAGTTCCTATTCCATCATGTGGAAGAAAAGAGGTCAGAAACCAGAGAGAGTACCTCCGAAGTAGTCATATTAATCGGAACAACCTCTCGGACAATTGGGATAGACCCCACCCATAGGGTATCCCATATATTAAAATCCGAGACAAGGCAAACAAGGGAGACAACGTTGTTACAAACCACGGGGACTCCCTCACAAACCGCTCGCCAAGCCCAGAAGCAATTCGAAGGTTGAGTCTAATTCCATAAGTCTGTGCAAGGATCGTATTTGTTGCAGCAAAAGAAAACCCACAAAGTAGGTTGAAGATTAATAAGATCAAACACTTTCTTACCCAGAAGGGCTTGTTGGAACAAAACGATCCGACGAATACCTAGGTCACTTTGCGAAACCGTCCGACAAACATCCTCCTATTTAATAAGATGAATCCCATGTTTAGAGTCTTGCTTCATCCAAAGGAAACATCGCATCTATCACTCGATACTGTTGATCACAAAGTGAGCCACCCAAGAACTAGCGACACAGTAAACCAGGATAGATTGCAGGACCGACTGCAACAAAGTAACCCGACCGGTAAAGTAAAGGTGAAGAGATTTCCATCCCTCAAGACATTGGGTAACCTTACGAATCAGCATTTGTTGGTCGTTGAGACAAATGCGCTTGCCTGAAATGGGTATACCCAAATAATGGAAGGCACCAGAGACCTAATAACTCATAGCATCGTGACAAGCTGACTACGCTGATCGGAAGACACCTTAGGGGCAAAAATGAAAGAAGACTTGTTAACATTGATTTGTTGACCAGAGAGGTGAAAGTACTTACGCAAAAGAGCTAGGAGGTGCCTTACTTCAGTCGGATTCGAACGAGCAAATATCAGACAGTCATCTGCATAGGCCAACGTGGCAACAGGGTCTCCAAGAAAAGAAGGACGAATACCATGCAAAGTCCCCGAGGTCATGGAGGCATTAAGTGACTGAGTAAGAACTTCGGCCCCGATAATAAAAAGGAAAGGCGCCAACGGATCATCCTGCCTTAGCCCCCGACTCGAGGAAAACCAAGAGGTAGGCAAACCATTCAATAGAATTGCGAAAGAGGGATGTTCAACACACCCCATGGCCCAAGACACCCAAGTAGGGCAAAAGACAAACCCGTGGAGGACCTTTCAAAGGAAAGACCACAACATTTGGTCGTAGGCATTAGTCATGACCACCTTAAGGGCCAACAAATCCCGATTACAAGAAGCATACTCAAGGGAATGGAAGAGTTCTTGAGCCAAGAGGAGGTTATCTGAAGTATGTCGGTCCGACACGAAAGTACCTTGTTCTTTGAAGGCAATCTTAGGCAACATTGGTTTGAAACGGTTGACCAAGAGCTTAGAAACCAGCTTGTAAACAACATTATACAAGCTAATGGGGCGAAAATACTCCGGACGGCAGGGGTCTTAATTTTTGGGGATCAGAATCACAAAAGAGGCTTTCCAAGAAGCAGGAATCAATTCAGAATGAAATAATTGAAGCACCACAACACAAATCTCGGGACCAACAATTCCCCAATTTGAAAGGAAGAATTCAACCGAGAAGCCATCTGGACCCGGAGACTTGTCTCTGGGCATCGAAAGGAGGGTCTGATAAATTTCGCCAACTGAGATAGGTCGAGTAAGCTCAATATTCTATCTATCCGATATGAGAGAAGGGATGAGGACCAGAAACCCCTCATCACGATGGAGGGTCGAGAGATTCCATTTAGAACAGAAGTGTTGTAGAAGAATTTCTTGCAAGGCTATTCGGTCCATAACAAGCTCACTTCTCTCATTATCTAGGAAGTAAATCCTACTGCCCTGTCGACGAACTTGGGTCGATCGATGAAAGAACTTGGTATTAAGATCACCCTCACGGAGCCAAAGAACACGAGATTTCTGATGCCACTTGACCTACTACATTAGGAGGAGTCTCGAGTAATCGGATAGTAGCTCCCAAGGGTAGCCGCTTCCGAGGAACTTAGGCGACGTCGTCCCTCCTCAAGTTGGCAACTCTGGATAGCTTGGTAGAGGTCAAGCAGTCGTCGCTCTAAGTTGCCCACTCGATCACGATTCCAAACATGAATAGCCCAACGAGTGGCAAGGAGATTAAGGTGGAGAGTATGGAAAGCTGAAGAATCAAGACGGTGATGCCAAGATCGGCAAATTAGAGAACTCCACTCCGAATGCAAGAGCCAAAAATTTTCAAATCGAAAAGGCTTAATGCCTGAGGCGACGAAAGGGTAGAGGAAAATAAGCAAGGGGCTATGATCAGATTCTACCAGAGGGAGAATGAAAACAAAAGCCTCAGGGAAGAGATCCGACCAATAAGAAGAGCAAAAAACCCGATCAAGCTGCTCAAGGATACGAGAGGTCAACTCCTGATATTACACCAAGTGAAGGGGAGACCTCGACATTCAACATCAATAACTACAGAAGAAGACATAAAAGATCTGAAATCATCGATATCACGATCAACAAAAAAAGAAGCACCACCCTATTTATCTTCAGGATTGAGAATGACATTGAAATCACCACAGATCAGCATATGAAGATTGAGGGTAAGCCGACCGTAGAAGATGTCGTTCCCAACCATCGTTGGAGGCGTAGACGATCGTGAAACACCACGAAGACTGAAGATCCGACACAACCCCCATAGCAAATTGATGGTTGAAAGATCGGATCGAGATAGATCAATGAGAATTATGCCAAAAGACTAGAATACCTCCCGATCGCCCAATCGAGTCAACACAAAAATGTTGCCACTCGTGGCCAAGCCGAACGACAATCCAATCAACACTAGAAGACGAAACGTGAGTCTCGAGGAGGACTAGGATCTCTGGTTGCTAACCCCAAATAATTCGTGAATTCGCTGTATTTATATTCACTAATAAGTAAATGATTAGTGAATCCGCTGCATTTATAATGATTAGTGAGTACGCTATTGTAAAATCTTATCAATGAGAATAAATAAAATGCAACATACATACTATCAATTTGAAATGTATACATCCTTTGAAAGATGGATGCGTAGATTATAAATACATCGGATTCACTAATCATTTACATATACTGTATGTCACATGCCTTTTCCCATGTCACGTTAGGATGTTGATTCATTACACTACAAGAAATAGGTTTTTTACCGACGGCAATTTCTATTACCGTCGGTAATAATATATATTTTACCGACAGTAACAATTATTTCCGTCGGTAATATACCTTTACCGACAGTTATATATTATCCGTCGGTAATATACCTTTACCGACGGTAATGAAAATATCAGTCGCTAATAATATATTTTATATTTTGCTATTTTTTTTTCGTTTATTTTTACCGACGGTAATAAAAAAGTCCGTCGCTAATAATATATTTTATATTTTGCTATTTTTTTTCATTTTTGTTTACCGACGGTAATGAAAATGTCCGTCGCTAATAATATATTTTATATTTTGCTATTTTTTTTCGTTTTTTTTTACCGACGGTAATGAAAATGTCCGTCGCTAATAATATATTTTATATTTTGCTATTTTTTTTCGTTTTGTTTTACCGACGGTAATGAAAATGTCCGTCGCTAATAATATATTTTATACTTTGCTATTTTTTTTCATTTTTTGTTACCGACGGTAATGAAAATGTCCGTCGCTAATAATATATTTTATATTTTGCTATTTTTTTTCGTTTTTTTTTACCGACGGTAATGACAATGTCCGTCGCTAATAATATATTTTATATTTTGCTATTTTTTTCGTTTATTTTTACCGACGGTAATGAAAAAGTCCGTCGCTAATAATATATTTTATATTTTGCTATTTTTTTTTATATTTTATATTTTGCTATTACTACTTTTTACCGACGGAATATATACGGGCCGTCGGTAAAAACCCTGCGATCAATCCGAACCTCACAATTCCTATAACTTCAGCCTCTTAATCGAACGGTAGATCTAAGTGCCAGCTCACCTATCCGAACCTCACAATTTCATCCAATCAGATTCCTTCTCCGCCTCTTTATAAGGACTGCTTCCCTCTCTGGTTCAACCCTATCCAGAGAGGAAGCCCGCGGAGAAGAAGCCGACCGTCGAGATCTGATGCCGTCGAGCCGTCGGCCGTCCGACCACCACTGCCGGCCACCGTTGAGCAAGTCGGCGGGCGGGCCGTCCGACCACCACCGCCGGCCGCCGTCGAAGGAATCGGACGACGAAGATGAAGTCGAGCCGTCGGCCGTCCGACCACCACCGCCGCCGCCATCGAGATCTGATGCCGTCGAGCCGTCGGCCGTCCGACCACCACCGCCGTCCGCCGTCGAGCAAGTCGGCGGGCGGGCCGTCCGACCACCACCACCACCGCCGGCCGCCGTCGAATGAATCGGACTGTGCCGGCCAATTGAGAGTGGGTGGGGGGTAGATGTTCAGGGAGGATGGGAGCTCAATCAAGAGCCCTTACCCATTGCTTCCCCTAATCTAGGGTTCCAACCCTAATTTTGGGTTATATGGGGGTCTAAAGGATGATGTTGAAGGGAATAGATGTACGTGTTTTGTAAATCACATGAATTAAATAATATTATTTTAGTAATTTTTTTAAAAAACTTCATGTGTTTTTACCGACGGATAATATAAATTTTGTCGGTAATAATATATTTTATTTTTTTAATTATATTGTTTTTACCGACGGAATATAAATTACCGTCGGCAATAATCTATTATATTTTTAATTAAATATTAACATGTTACCGACAGATACAAAATATCCGTCTGTATTAATTATTAATACCGACGGAAATATTTTGTCCGTCGTCGATTTTTCCCGACGCCTTTTTCCCCGACAGACTACCGACGGAAATTTGGTCCGTCGCTATAATGCTTTACCGACGGATAATTGATTTTACCGACGGAAATATTCCGTCGGTAAAAACCGTTTTCTTTGTAGTGTTAAGATTTAAAATTACTTTGGTTATGCTTTTTTCTTAGTATTAATTTCTTTGTCCTATTACAGAACTTTAAGTCGTAAAATGTCCATGCTTTGTGAGGTCATGTCATATCTATTAAGGAAAAAGAAAAAATGACCTCCGTCCCATCAGAAATATTATCATACTCAACCTGAAGTTTATTCCCCTTTCTGTGATTGATTCCTTAACTTTAAGAATTTTCTTTTTTCTCATTGAGGTTAGTTGCTTATTTGATTTCTATTAACCATGTTATATATTTTATTGATACCCAATCTATAATTTGATCTTGCATTCTCTTTTGACATGCAGAGTTTGAAAAGAAGATAAAAAGTGTACACGAGGATATAATGAATCATGTATGTTATATTTAACGTTTGAATTCATCTGTTTCAGAGACATACATTGCTATTCTTACATGAAGACTGTGCTTGATAAAACAAGAACTTGATTGAAACTTTAAATATTTGTGTTATGAAGACCATGCTTTGACTAATTTACAGAAAACACATTCGAGAAAGAGTGCCAAGTCACAATTTTGAAAAATGTATTTATCCCCTGTTTTTAGAACTTGAAATCAGATTTTCTTGTCAATTGTTCACATAAAACTCATGGGCAACCAAACTGCCTCTAGTGTGTTGTCACCAAATGACCAAACTGACACAATCACAAGATGTGATGGGCTCACAAATTGTATGAAATCTCCCGGCTAATAAATGTTCATATTGCTCATTACTACAGTCTAGTATCTTCAAGTCCTTGCAACTTCCATGTTCCTATATGCAACATTTATTTTTTGCGGATGATCGACTCCTTGCTTCCTGGTTGCATGAGCTTAAACCACATAACCAACATAGTAGGTCTCCCTACCCACGAACAACCCTTCTAGGTATCTTGATTGGCTCCTTGCTGCCATGTTGCCTTGGCCAAGTTTCAACATTACTCTTAGAGGATTGACATCATGCTAACAGCCGATTGGGAGATGCTTGTTATATCTTTTATGCAGCTTCTTTATTCGTGTTATGCTCCATATTCAACCTTATTTTAATGGGATACTATTTGATGATAATGATTCAAGATCCGATCACAATAATTGTCCATTTTAATTTACTAAATTGATATCTTATCTGGTTTCATTATATAATCAAATCACTTTTTTAGTGGATTGACATGGAGTAGTGTGGCTACAAAGGCTGATAGATCGAGCAAATGAGAAAGAGTGGCGTGCGGAATATCCTAACATTTGAGTTTAATAACACATGAAGTCACATTGACAAATAGATTGTTGTGAATTTGATGATAAACATATTATTCCAGCCCTTCTATTGACTTGGGGGCTATGCTCTACATCATGTCACCTTAACATTTGTAGATTACAGGTCCGTTTGGTTAGAAGTATCTTGTGAGGTATTATAGTTACGAGGTATTCTGGATACGAGTATTTGCCTTACCGCTTATTTTGTTGTATTGAGCTGTCTTAGTTATGAGATATCCAAGAGACACCAAATTGACGTACTGCATCAAATACTGCAAAACAAATGATGTAGGTCATACGGTATTGTGAATATTTACCTCAAAGTGACTTACTGCACTAGATACTTCGAACCAAACGGAGCCTACGCTTTTTGTATGTGTTGTTTTTTTCTTTTTTAAGAGTTTCTTAGACCTTGGTAGATTGACCCGTGTGTCATTCACTCCTAAAAAGAGTGGACCTACTTCAAACAGAAAGATTCATAAGGTCCTCGCAAATCATGATGGGTCATGATCATGTTATTACACGTCATGACAAATCATGTTGGGTCATGATGGATCATGGCAATGCAAAAACCTGGTAATGTAATCATTTTTGCTGAAATTCGAGACCATAAATTAAGTTAAGAATCTTTTGGGGATCAAAAACCCCTACCACGAAATCCAACCTACATGCGGTTATCAACCATAGGAGGACTGATTGGTGTGGTTTGGTTCTGTCTCTTGTACTCACCTTTGGTGTGGTTTGACATCATCTCAACTTGCATCCTATACAATTCCTATAAGGGTGTGTACTATTGATGAGGGTGCCTCTGTTTTGAAAAGAAAGTTATATTTGTATAAAGGTTGCACGTCCGACTCAATGAATATTTTCGATTTAAGAAAAAATATTCGGGTCCTCGGCTAGCTCACCGAGATCTAGCAAATCTTTGATTTGTGACTAGACCGGCTAGGTGGGATGCCATGTGGAAAGTATGGATTAAATGAGAAAAGAGTAATGTTTTTTATACAATCTCCATCGACAATCTAAAAAACAAACCAGACCCAAGTGGCGGTGGGCCTCAGTCACCCCACCACCATTTCTCGAGTCTGGTTTGTTTTTTAGATTCCCACTGACCACTGGGCCATATCACCACTTATTGGGTCTGATTTATTTTTTAGATTGTCGATGGAGATTGTACGAATGGCATGACAAAAATCGTATCTTCCATTTTTCGGTTTTCCTGGGTTGAGCTATCAAATCAAGACAGAATAAAATCAGAACGTGATCTACATTGTTCACTTTTGATCGAGCTGTTCGAGAATTGTTCAACAGTGTGCTGGGCTATATACAGCCCCGAAATGCCATAGGCATCCCCCACTTGGAAACAAAAAACGTTTGAAACATCTCATCCGGACTCCGATTCACGCGTGCAAATAGTCTCTAGAGAAGGATTCGACGAGCCGCAACTGCGTTGGTCTAGTTGCCATCCCGAACAAGCATGGGCAAAGCTAGTTAAAAACTTGGACGGATTTGAACAAAAAAAATATCAACCCGATTTCAATTTGGACGGGTTTGGGCACCGGTCTTCCCAACCCGAGGAACTCAAGTATTGTGGCGTACTTGCATCCCGTGGAATTACTTGTTATATTTCTATGCTTTGGTAGTTTTCTTTATGCAAATCAAAGACTGTCTGTTTGATGTTGAATACTAAAAATTCGTCTGAAATATGTGAGGATATATATTTGAGTTTATGTTTTCTTTATGCAAATTAAAGTTCAGTGGATTTTTTTATACAAATCAAATATTTGTTGGTTATTTTTTCCTCATCTATTTATGTTTCACAATTATTTCTAATTGGGCAACCCGCCCAACTTGTCCATTTGTTTGCAAATTGGGCAACCCGAGCAACTTGAATAGGCAAGCATGGGTTGGGCTTCCACGGTTCCCCGGGTTCAACGGGCAAAACGGGTTAAGGTTTTTGTAAATCGAGTTGGGCATGGGCAAACCCTTCAATCCGCCCAAGTCCCACCCCTAACTATAAACACTATAACTTGTTATCGAGGCATCGAAAAAATCCTGAAAAATACCACTGGGACAATCTAGATGGGACAAGTCCATTGGTGCAGGTTTCGTCGAATTCCGACCCCAAATTAGAAAATGTAGTGTCACTTTTGAAGCAAATCTTATAGTGTAGTGGTGCACACCTCCTTGTGTATGGCTGCAACTCGGACGGATCAGGTCAAGTTAAGGGTCTACCCAAACCCAACCCAAGTACTAGAACCATCAATCCTAACCCAACCCAACTTCCAACCAGAGATGTCCAACCTAACCCCAACCCAAGCAAAAATTTCCAAGCGCAGGTTGGGCTTGCGTTAGCCCAAGTTAGTAGGATGGGTCTGGTTGTGCGGTTCGTGTATACTTATTCCCAATCATTGTTTAAACATTTGACCTCTGAAGATCAAAAATTGAAAGGAACTTTTACTTGCTAACACTATGCACTATATAACTTTTGTTGTATTTTTATCCATACAATTTACTAGATCATCAGATAATGTCATTATTTGATAAGCAAATAAATAATATGTGACAAGATGAAACGGGTGGGTGTGATTGTGACACCTCAACATACAAGTACTCGAGATGGTTGTGTTTGTTACATATGTATCACAGACTCACAGACATATAAGAAGACTCATTTTCGGATTGGGTCGGGTAGCCCTGCCCCTCAACTCGAGCCCGATCCGAATCTAACCCGGGTTGTATTTTTTCAACCTTAACCCAACCTAATCTTCAAATACATCAATCCAAACCCGCCAAAAACTCGAATTGGGTCGGGTTCAACCTGCCCAAGTTGCAAACCTGGGGGCCCTAGATTGAATATATGAGTTCAAAACTACTTCGTTCAGCTCTGATTCATACCACCAACCAACCGGGTCGGGACGGATGTGTTTGCATTTTTTATGATATAAGTGGGTTGAGTCTGGAATTGACCAATCAAAACTATCGGGGAAATGGGTCGGATTGAGGCATCGGTAAAGGAAAATGCACCCAACTCGAACCCGAACTGTTTGATAAATGAGTCAAAAACTTAAACTCAAATCCGACCCGCCTAATAAGCCGGTTGGCCAAACACGATCCGTTTTAACCTATTTAATAAATGGGTCGGGTTGGGTCAATAAAGCCCATGTAAGTTGGTCAAGTCATGTCCGGTTGGGCCATGTTTGATTGGGTCGGGTCAAGTTAGATCGGGTCGGGTCGAGTCTGATTGCTGACATGTTGACATGACCCATTTGGTAAACGGGTCAATCGGGTTATAACCATAAACCCAAATCTGGCCCATTAAATAAACTAGGTTAAACCATTGCCTAGTTTTTTTATTAATTCTGAACTCCGAATTATATTTGCTTATCGTATTTTTCTTCGACAAGGGACACAAAATTTTGGTTTAAATCCCACTAATAAACTAGTTTTTATATATTCGAAACGAAAATATCTTCATATATTGCGGCCGCTATTGGATCGAATATAGCCGATGACTCGATATTATGGGGAAGAGAACAAGATGAACCAAGGAGATCACAAAAGAATTTGTTGGGCATAAGCATTTGCAAGACCGAGGAGGTTCCTGACAACTAATCGTTTTCATGAATAGGATCGGCTCATATTTCGTTTAGCCTAAGGTCTCTGATAAAGATTATAAATCCGAAATTACCCTCCCCTACTTCTTCTCCCATCTCTTTCGAGCAGCTCTGGCGGCGGCGATTGTAGCGGTAGTAGAGGCGGCGGAGGAAGTGGTCAGCAGTAGAGACAGAGGCGGCGAGCAGCTTCAGCGGCGACGACGGCATTTGGTTCGGTAGTTCGGTTGAGGACCCTGGGTCTATGGCTCATTTCATAGCCTGTAGATCTTAGGACTAGGGTTAGGTGTAGATTCGGTTCGGTTTGGCAGCAGCGGCGGCAAGTAGCTCCGGTGGCGGTGAGCATCTCTGACGTTCACGGGTTCGGTTGCGACAAGCAGTTCTGACGGGGGTTCACTAGTTCGGTGGCATTTCAAAAGAAACTTTGAACTGCTGTGGAGGGCATTTTTGTCCAGAGCATTTCAAAATCCTTTTGCTTAGCTGATCTCTTGGTCAGGGACGGGTCACTAAGCACCCCCCCCCCACCAAAAAAAAAAAGGGATACCATATTGAGGAGAAGATCGCCAAAGAATTGTGGACAATAAGGACAATAACTGCCACTAAGAGCATTTCAAACCTACCGTTTTATTTTGAAGGCCGACCAATTGGATCAAAGAGGAATATTTCTTTTTGAAGGGAGCACCATCTCCGAATAAAGGTGAAATTTGAACTCCAACTGGATCCCTACCCCACCTTCAAAATGAATGTTTGAAGGCCGGCTGGAGATAGGGGTGTTCATGGTTCGGGTTGGTTCGGTTTTTTGATAATTTTGAAACCGAACCGAAGTTGATCGGTTCTCTAGAAAATGGAACCGAACCAAACCATTCCTTGATAAAAACCGAACCAAACCAAACCGGAAAAGTTCGGTTTGGTTCGGTTCGGTTCTGTGGGTCTTTCAAATCGCTCGTCATCACACCATGAGGCATGAATGGTTGAGCCGCTGAGTTGGTTTAGATTTTATTTTTAAGCATTTAACTTTGGGTGTTGCTATTTACCTCTATAGAATTACTAGTAACACCCTTAATTTTTCACTTTGAGATATTTCATAAGTTAGGATTTGGGGTTATGTGGGTAACGCCCTTTTCTTTTTCAGTTTTATCACATCGTTGTACACTTGAAAGTTTTGAATGCACCGAATGGTGGTAATTGGGGTTACCACCATGTAATGTACAATATTAGTGAGATTGTACACTGTATAGTAGTAACTACTGAGGTTACAATACCAATGGTTCGGGTTGAGTTGGTTCGGGTTAAAAAACTCACAACCCAGAACCGAACCGATCATATCGGGTTTTTTTTTTGGAACCGAACCGAACCAAACCGATGGTCAAAAATACCCGATCCAAACCGAACCAAATAGACCGATTCGCTTCGGTTTGGCAGATCAACCCGAACCGATGAACACCCCTAGTTGGAGATTCTCTAAGCTCAATTGAAACTGAAGGCAGACTTAGATTCGCATGCCGACACAAAGCCCTATGATGTCTATTCAAGATATTTTATTGTATATCTAGGAATTCAAACTGAATACATTAGGATATAAATATAAATATATCGACATCATTGTCCAATTGCCGTCTTAGCTCAGTTGGCAGAGCGTCTGGCTTTTAACCAGGTGGTCGTGGGTTCAAGTCCCACAGACGGCGTTGGGCCACTTCTTTTTATTTTATATTTGCCACCTATAAATTAGGTTGCTTCCATATTCGGAAGAATGCAACTTTTGGCAATTTATCATTTTATTTGTAGAGTTTTGGAGAAGTAAAAGATTTTCCATCCATTCTTTAGGCGAGTAAATTACGTTGAAATTTGATTTAATCTAAGTTTGTGTCCCGATCTTTTGTTCAATGTTCAAGTAAATGGGTTTTCAAGGTTTCCCCCCCCCCCCTCCCGCTAGTTTTGTGGCACAATAGAGTCCCACCAAAATTGGTCGGAAATTGATTGATTACCTTGAGTGAGATATTATTTATACGAGAGGACAACAAAATTTTCAGATCTTGACTTTGCTAGGGTTGAGAAGAACACTGTAAATTGTTGTCTCATGAATAAGTGTTGAATTTCTCCGATTCAAAAGAACAATGAATTATTTTTTTATTTTTTAAAAAAGTTAATTGCATGCGTAATCAATTGATTAGGAAATTAATTTTTCTAGGTAATCTTTTTCTTGCGAAAAGAGCAGAACCAGTGAACAAACAAGTTGTTTGACCCGGTCTCAACCCGGGCTTAAAAACTGTCACTTGAGGTTGCCATGTGGCACCTAGAGAAGATGAGAAGGCTGCCATGTGGCACCCAGTTGTTTGAGGGCTACTACTTTAGTATTATAGTATAGATGGAGAAGTTTTATTTTTAATAAAAAAATATAGAGTTCAATACATCACCTGTTGGTGCACCTGGCACCAGATAGACCATCGTTCATAGCTTGCTAACACCAGCAAAGAACATTCCCAATTTTTAAAGGGGTCGTTGGTGTCCGTCCCTTGTCAATATATCAACCAGTGTGTGGGTATCGAAATTAGCCCGCAAATCAAACCCGGCCCGTACACAATGGCCCGCATGCAAACCCGACCCGAACACAACAGCCCGCATGCGAAACTTGGCACACGCACAACGGCCCGCAAAGAAATGGACCAGACTCGGCTCAAACGAAACTGAGTGGGCCCACCCGAGTTGCCATGTGGCACCTAGAGAAGATGAGAAGGCTGCCACATGGCACCTGGTTGTTTGAAGGCTACTACTTTAGTATTATAGTATAGATATAGATGGAGATTTTTTTAAAAAAAAAAAAACCCATAGAGTTCAATATGTGGCAATGGGGAGCAATCCCACTTTGTGCTCCCCATTGCCACATATTTGCTTCACACAAGCAGCAGTACAGCTTAGTATGTGGACACCTGTACATCTCTCTCTCTCTCTCTCTCTCTCTCTCTCTCTCTCTCTCTCTCTCTCTCTCTCTCTCTCTCTCTCTCTCTCTATATATATATATATATATATATATATACACGGAACGGCTCTATTACCAAAAGCTCCGATTTTTTAAATAAATCTTGTTTAAAACACGACTTATTCATTAAAAGTTCTGTATGCGACTCTTTTCCGATTTTATAAATAATTCATAATTTTATAAAAAAATAATATTTTTTACATTTTAATCCCGATGTACTCGTTTTATTCTCAATTTATTACGTTTTAATCCCATCATGTATTGCTCAAAAAACCTATTATAACATCTATATATAAATATGTTCTAAAAATTCTGCCGTTTGTTTCCTGACTCTTTTCCGATCTTTCCTATTGTTTTCCGACTTCTCCTCCAGCCGATTTTTTACCAACTTCCGACTTGGTAACTATGGGTAGCGGTACAGATCCAAAAAATTGAAGCAAACAAAGGCCACAAGAACCATCATCCCTCCTCATTTTCAACATTTTTCCAAGGTTCAGAGATCGTGATCTAGCCTGAGTTACAGGGAAGATCTCACCCAATCAGTAATCATCAGCTATCAGCTTGCTAGCATGGTTTGGATATTTACTTGAAAATAAAAGAGAATTTCATCGCTGAAGTTTACCGACTGAACCGAAAGATGAAGCTACATCGAGCTGGCGGATCTTCACATCTATGTACATTGTTATGTACATTATTTGATGACATGTAATGAAACCGAGGGAAGATATTACAACGTACACTTTACAACTAACGAAAAATAAAAGAAACCCTTGATACAGATTCCGCCTAGGGTTTCTCGGAAGCACGAACAAAGGCGGACAAAAAAGCATCAACGCTTCATCTCCTCGTTCTTTAAGTACAGTTTCCGGAGCTCAGAGTTCGGGTGGTAGGCCATCCACAGCAAGTGAGAAGAAGCTCTTTGGCGGTCCATGTGACCTGGGCGAGATCTTGCAATGAGCCAACCGTCTCTTTATCGAACGGAAGGAGCTTCGGGAGGCATTCTATCGAGGGGCACAAAATATAAAATTAAATTATATGACTAAACAAGAATAAATTGGCCGATACATAATGAGAATATATTCTACAGAGTAAAGAGTATGTATACAACTCTAAAGGCAAGAAGCTTTGAAAGGTTCAAACTTGCATACAATCCTCATAATTGGAAATTAGTGGAGATAGTAAAGATATACCGTCATACACATGATTTTGATTTTGTGCTTTATATATGAAATAGTTTGAATTACTTCGAAACTTATAAGAGTTGTCGGCTATTGTAAAACACTAAGAGAACTTGAGAAGGTAAGACTAGTAACGCTTCTTTCTTAACCGCGCTTGCCCCTTCTATCCGGATCCAGAACCATTGGCTGCCTCTTCATCCTCTGACCTCTTATCCGACCATTATGGCCTTCCTTGCTTCCTTGAATATTGGACCATTCCTAGAGGATAAGGGCGCATCGTCATTGTATGAACCCAGCTTGAATCCCTTGGGTAAATATGGGTTTGGCAAACTCTCGATGATCTCCTGCGCCCTGTCGCCGTCGAAAACTTTGGGGTGGACGAACTACAACCCTGCTTATCTCTGACTACAACTTCCTCTTCAACTTTGGGGTGGATGAACTCGAGAATTTTCTTTAATAAATCTACATTGATCTCTATGCTTATCTCTGACTACAACTTCCTCTTCAACTCGTGGTCAGGTGCCTCTAGAGAACAACAGAACCCATATTCAGCAACGATCTGATCTAGTACTAGTTTGGATTGTACCGCTTGCAAGGCTTGATAGTTGATGTTCCTCTCATTTTTGCTATTTCGACCTTTATTTGGAGCCATTCTAGTTATTTGTATATGAACTTTTACGTTACTTACTGTACCTGTAATACCTGTAATTTTTCAAAACTTAGTTGCTTGCACTTATAACTTCGATTAATTTCAATTGTCCTTGATATTGACACTAGCTTGTGCAAGTGAACTCAGTTGCTGGACCGCACTGAGGGTTCCGGGTTCGGATCGTGAGGCTATGGGAGTTGCGATTGAATGCACATGCATGTACAGTGTCCTGCTAGGCCAATATATAGGGTCTTGGAGAGAATGAATGACTTTTCATTAGGGCCAATAGGCCAATATATAGTGTCCAGATATACAAATGATATGTGCACTAGTATATACATAAGACTAACATGCATGTTTTTAAATCCCCAATAGTTCACATAGAGCAAGATCCCTTTCTTTTTGGCGGGACCCCCTCACTCGTTCAGCATCAGGTTTGATATCATAATCGGTGATCCCTACTTCCAAAACTGTATCAGAAACTCTTGTCTTCTTGTTACCATGTGTTCATAGAAGTAATCAACATAGAACAAGCACCATGTAGCGGACTCGATTTATCATGTATAGACATCGAAAAAGAAAAAGGAAGTAGCTAAGAGGACCATACCTGGATGCCTAACAAAATTAAGCAGTGATAGTGAAGCTAGTACCCTGTCTTCAACTGCTCTATCATAATTCAAGCTCACCAACAATCGAGGTGCAAGAATTGAGCACGCCAAAGACGAGAGAGCATTAGGAATGTGCAACGAGGATAGAGTGCTGCTCATCCATGCAACTGTGACAAGGCATGATCGAGCCAAATGTGGAATCCCATCAGCAATGCAACTTGAAAGAGCAACCAAGAACAGCTTATTACCACTTGTTAGCAAGATAATTGTCAACTTCCTAAGCCAATCTTCAGTGGCTTTCTCTTCTTCCTGATGATTAAATTTGATCACTTCAGTAATATGGATGTGTGCATGGGATATTTACCCTTCCGAGATAGACTACAAGTATACTTTGATGATTAAAGAGAAATATAGAAATAGCATACAAAAGAATAACGGTGGATGTATCTAAAGTTAATACAGCGAAATGAGCAATTCCCACTCATGCAATGACTTGCGCCTGCACATATCTACATTTACTGCATCGATAATGTATGCAAGGGCTATTCTTACGCACTAGGTAAGGCTACCAGGTACTCGGTGGGTCCAGACGCACATATGTGTGTAGACAGGTATTTATATTCATATAATTACTACATATGCAGTAAATGTTTCATAGAATCTAACAATAAGTCGAGGCATCATACTTTCCTTTGACTTCTTAAAATGAAGAAAGGAACGTTATAATCCTATTTTGATTATAAACCTTTAAAGGATTGATCCGGTCAAGTAATTCGGTTCAGGGCTAGATAGAGCATGATTTATGTAACATTTAAATATGAGTTGAGTCCCACTACTTGAGCTTGGGTGCTATATGCATCTATCCTCGAGTTCAAGTAGTACAAATCTGAAAACATATTGAAAGTTTATAATCTAATTATCCAATATTTTCATTGAAAAGACAGTTTTAACTATCGTACTTTCCAATATTTGAGTATAAACCAATACACAAGGCTATATTTGCATACAAAAACCAACAAACACAAAAACAAGAATTGCACATTCCCAAAAGCAGAGGTAGATTTTCGGGATTTCATACCAACTGATAATAAAAAAGTAAAAGACATAAAAATGATTTACAACGACAATAATCGAGTCTTGCCTCACATAGTGTCGGCTATGGAGCACCTTTAACAAAGGTTTCCCTACTGAATTTCAACCTAAATCCTCCCAGGAATTGTTGCAAGGATCTTGATACAAGCTAATTGGCAAGTAGGAGGGGGACAAGGGGTTACCTTAGTATGAAAAAGAGAAGAAGAATTAAGAAAAAGATATAACAATAAAATAAATAATAAAGGGATAGATGGGAAAAAATAAAGATGTTAGGAGATGACGGCTAGGGTTTGGAAAGGAATAGAATGCTCTCTATTGAGGGGCTCAAACCCAATATATATGTACATGTATGACCATACAACCCGACCCGACTGTACATGTAACCCGACGCATCTATATACATTAACACTCCCCCTCAAACTCACGGTGGATCATAAACCGAGAGTTTGCCGATAAAGTGCCGGAAGCAAGCAATCGTAAGGGGCTTCGTCAGAAAATCTGCAGTCTGCTCCGATGATGAAATGAATGGCAAGGAGATGGTGTGGTCGAGAAACTCCTGGCGAACATAATGACAATCAACCTCAATATGTTTTGTTCGCTCATGAAAGACCGGGTTGCTAGCAATTTGAATAGCACTCCGGTTGTCACAGAAGAGAGACGTGGGCCCGGACATCACAACTCCCAAGTCGAGCAGAAGGCGGCGAAGCCAGACAATCTCTGCGGTGGTGGAAGCCATAGCCTTGTATTCGGCTTCGGTGCTGGAGCGAGCAACAGACTCCTGTTTCTTGCTCAAGGTTCTAAAAAGCGCTAAGCGCTAGTCGGGCGGTGGGGGGCTGCCTAGCGCCTAGGCGGCGCCTAGGCATTTTGCCTTTTTTTTAATTATTTTAATTATTATTTTGATATTATATTATATATATATATATATGTTTAAAAATTAATATAAGTTCAAGATTATCCCAAACCATTATTTTAAAGAACAAGTATATAACCATAATTCAAGATTGACTGATTAACAAGAACAAAAGCAAACATGGCCCGCCTTGCCCCGCCTAGACCGCCTAGGCGGCCGCCTAGCTCCGCCTGGGAGCTTGGCCGCTTTTCTGGAGCGCCTAGGGCCTAGGCGAGGCGGTGGGGGGCGCCTAGCGCCTAGGCGGCCGCCTAGACCGCTTTTTAGAACACTGCTCTTGCTGCGCCACGAAATAAGTGAATCACCCAGAAACACGCAGTATCCTGTAGTAGAGCGGCGAGTGGCTGCATCTCCTGCCCAATCTGCATCGGAGTAGGCACGCAGCACCAACGGGGAGGTGGAGGGAAACAGCAGTGAACGGATGATGGTGCCCCGGAGGTAGCGGATAATCCGAAAGACAGCTGCATAGTGAATTGAACGTGGAGCCTGAACAAACTGAATGACAATGCCAACAGCATGGGCAATGTCTGGCCGGGTCATAGTGAGATCGACGAGCATCCCAACCAGCCTCTGGTAGCGGGAGACATCCTGGAGCGGCTCATCATCTGTAGCTAGAAGCTTCAAATTGAGCTCCATGGGTGTATCAGCAGTGCGAGAGTCAGTAAGAGCAGCATCAGCAAAGATGTCGGAGATGTACTTTTGCTGGGAGACCAACAGACCACGAGCGGACCGGGCAATCTCAAGGCCCAAAAAGTAGCGAAGAGAGCCCAGATCTTTCATCTCAAACTGATTCTGGAGGTGCCGCTGAAGGGATGCTATGGTGACACTGTCATCCCCAGTGATGATCATATCATCAACATAGAGAAGAAGAACTGCAATACCCTGACTGGAGGAGCGAGTGAACAGGGCATAGTCGGAGTGACGCTCAACAAACCCGGCGGTCAGGGCTGCGCTGCAGAATCGCTCAAACCAGGTACGAGGGGCCTGCTTGAGCCCATAGATGGCTCGGCGCAAACGACACACGTGCCCTGGAGGAACGGAGACGCCCGGAGGAGGAGCCATGTAGACTTCCTCGGAGAGATCACCGTGGAGGAACGCATTGGTGATATCCATCTGATGGAGAGGCCACCCTCGAGCAGCTGCCACAGCTAAGAGGGTGCGCACAGTAGTTATCCGAGCAACTGGAGCAAACGTCTCCTCGTAATCAATCACATACTCCTGGAAGAAGCCACAAGCAACGAGGCGAGCCTTGTACCGCTCAATGGATCCGTCAGGTCGAGTCTTGACCTTGAATATCCACTTGCAGCTAACAGGCACCACACCTAAGGGACAAGGCACCAAATTCCATGTCTGGGTCCGCTGAAAAGCCTCAAGCTCAACTGACATGGCCTGCCGCCACTCTGGAAGTAAAGCTGCCTCACGGTACGATTGGGGCTCCCGATGGGTGTGTATAGCAGTAAGAAAAGCCTGAAAAGATGGTGAATAGGAGGCACTGGCAGAGTAGCCAGAGGAGTCAGGAGAGTCAGAGGAAAAGGCAAAGTAGTCAAACCTGTCAGGAGAGTAGTCATATCTGTCAGGAGGGTGATGTTCGTGCACTGGGTAGCGCCGAACAGGAGCAGGATCCACGACCGGGGAGGAGGGGGCAGCAGCATCAGGCGAGGGAGTACCAGTGTGAACGGACTCTGGAGAAGGAGCTGCAGACCGACAAACATAGACACGAGTAACAGGTGGTGGTGGAGGTGTCGAGAAAGACGGAGGAGGTGGTGGCGGTGGTGATGGTGGTGGTGGAGGTGGCGGGGAAGATGGAGAAGGAGTAGGCGTGGATGGGACAACAGAAAATGGGGGTAGAACGGGGATGTGGAGATGTGAGGAAGGCGAGGAGGGTGACACAGGAGGCAAGGAAAGATCCCGAGACTCAGGTGAGAAGTACGGGACATCCTCAACAAAGAAAACGTGACGAGAGACACGGATCCGACGAGCCAAGGGATTGTAGCACCGATACCCTTTGTGCTCCCGACTGAGCCCAAATGAACACACCTAACAGACCTCGCAGAGAGTTTGGTGCGCTCATGGGGAGGAAGAAAAATGAAGCACGTGCAGCCAAACGTGCGAAGAAGAGAGTAGTCAGGTGGGCTGGAGTGGAGGTGCTCATATGGGGTGGCACCGGACAGAGCAGACGATGGAGTGATATTATGAGGTGGACAGCCGTCATGACAGCTTCAGCCCAGTAGGAGTGAGGAACAGACGCAGAGAGAAGCAAGACTCGTGCAGTCTCAAGGACATGACGATGCTTGCGTTCGGCAACGCTGTTCTGCTCATGGGTGTGGGGACAGGACTGCTGGTGAAGAGTGCCGTAAGACTGTAGAATCTTACGCATCTCAGAGGAGAGATACTCCTTGGCACAATCAGACCGAAAGGTCTTGATGCGCCGACCAAACTGAGTGTGTATCATAGTGGTGAATCTCCTAAAGATGTGAGGTACTTCAGATCGATGACGCATAAAATAAACCCAGGGGCCGGGGGCTGTAGGGCGGCGGAAGGGGGGGCCGGGGGCTGTAGGGCGGCGGAAGGGGGGCCGGGGGGTGGAGGAGGGGGGGGCGGTGGCTAATCGGGTGAAGGAATGAGGGAGGTGCTGCCGGAGGGGGAAGACCGTCGTCGACGTCGCCGCGCAGGAGAACCCTAGAGCTCTGATACCATGTTAGGAGATGACGGCTAGGGTTTGGAGAGGAATAGAATGCTCTCTATTGAGGGACTCAAGCCCAATATATATGTACATGTATGACCATACAACCCGACCCGACTGTATATGTAACCCGACCATCTATATCTATATAACATGGCACGGCGGTTTGGTGCTGACTAGACAAAATGGCACAAAAGCTGACTAGACAAAATAAATGCTGAGAGCAGTGTGCGGCCGGGGTTAGTGTGCGGCTAACATGCGGAGGAGTCGGGGGTGCACGGACCGTCCGATCGACGGATCCAACGATCGGGATTCACCCAACCATCGAAAATCGTTGTTACTGTGGCGGCCACAGTAACAACGATTTTCGGTGGTCCGGGTGAACTCTGGCCGTCCGATCGGCGTGAATCGAACGGCCCAAATTCTTTCCGCCCCGGTTTTGGTGGTTCGGATGAACCCCGGCCGTCCGATCGGCGTGAATCGAACGGCCCAAATACTTTCCGCCCGGTTAAAAGTTGTAGCCGTTCAATCGAATGATCGAACGGATGAGATCCCGTGGGAATCAATCGAATAAGACAAAAAGTAATGATAGTAATATAACATGGCACGGCGGTTTGGTGCTGACTAGACAAAATGGCACAAAAGCTGACTAGACAAAATAAATGCTGAGAGCAGTGTGCGGCCGGGGTTAGTGTGCGGCTAACGTGCGGCGGAGTCGGGGGTGCACGGACCGTCCGATCGACGGATCCAACGATCGGGATTCACCCAACCATCGAAAATCGCTGTTACTGTGGCGGCCACAGTAACAACGATTTTCGGTGGTCCGGGTGAACTCCGGCCGTCCGATCGGCGTGAATCGAACGGCCCAAATTCTTTCCGCCCCGGTTTTGGTGGTTCGGATGAACCCCGGCCGTCCGATCGGCGTGAATCGAACGGCCCAAATACTTTCCGCCCGGTTAAAAGTTGTAGCCGTTCGATCGAATGATCGAACGGATGAGATCCCGTGGGAAACAATAGAATAGGACAAAAAGTAATGATTACTATCATTACTTTTTGTCTTATTCGATTGATTCCCACGGGATCTCATCCGTTCGATCATTCGATCGAACGGCTCCATCTTTTAACCGGGCGGAAAGGATTTGGACCGTTTGATTAAAGCCGATCGGACGTCCGGAGTTCACCCGGACCACCGAAAATCGTTGTTACTGTGGCGGCCACAGTACCAACGATTTTCGGTGGTCCGGGTGAACTCCGGCCGTCCGATCGGCGTGAATCTAACGGCCCAATTCCTTTCCGCCCCGATTTTGGTGGTTCGGATGAACCCCGGCCGTCCGATCGGCGTGAATCGAACGGCCGATTTTGATCTATAGATTCGGTCCTCCCGGCCGTTTCAAATGGGATCTAACCCCACCAACCGTTGGGGCTCGGCCAGGACTTACTCCTCTTCGTCAACATTTTTTGAGAATTTCTCAAAAAAAAAAACATTTTCTTCTCTAATTTACTGATATTTGTTTTCTTATTTCTCTTTTTTTTAAAAAGAAGAAAAATCTGGATCTTATTCTCTCAAGATCTTCCTTCTTCATGTTAATTATTTCGATCGCAACACTGTTATTTGATTTAACAACACACCCATTTCTCCATTAAAAACAGTGCAGGTTTGATCTGACACCGCACTGTTATTTTTGTGCGTGGTGGTAAGGATGGCGGAGAGCAACGGCAACGGCGAGTTCAGCTTCGCCAACGGCGGGGGGACGTGGTGTCGTGGAGCGAGCTGTTGCCGAAAGTTTTTTGTTGCCGAAGGTGGTCAGCTGTGCTGTCGCCGCATACAACGTTGGGGGTGAGGGTGGTGATGCCCGGGGGGGTGTTTTGCCGCCGAAGGCGGCCCGCTGCAGTGCCGATAGGCACGGGCATGCACTAGTACATTAACAAAAGAAAGAGAAATGATCAACTCACCTATATTATTTTTGTCCATATAGCATATGAGGTAGAGCAACAATAATTATGCACCTTTACATCAGGCGTAGAACTATTTATTTGATGATGCTTTCATGTGTACATGTTGAGAATGTTAAGAGTATGCATAATCAATGTACCTGTATATGAAACTAGCATGTTAGTATCATTAGTTATGTAACATTCCCATCCCTAAGTGACCACACTCTTGTACACATACTTTGGACATGCTGTTCAAATGAGATGTGACTTTACATTCTCCCTAATCCTCTCTATCTGCTACACCTACCATGGTATCAAATCTGGTGCTTTAGGGGATTGCTTTTCCCTAAAAGAACCCATTATCCCCAAATTTAACTCATTCCTCTTCTTGGAGGATCTTCCTCTTCGACTTTGATCAAAGTTACAACTTCCAAAGACTTAAAAAGCCTTTGGTTGCTATTTTGTCCGCATCTGTCAGAGGCCTGATATTATCCCATTGGCATCCACTCAACAAGCTCGGCTGCAGCATCCGTAGCCTCTACGGAGTCATCAACAAGCTTGACATCATAATCAGATTCCTTCATTGTTGTCATCAGCCAGCAACGATGTCACACTGTCAGTGTCATTGTTATCATTGTATTACACCCGTTGTGCCAACGTCATCAACTAGGGTTGTCACCCTGTTTGTCTTCAATGCACCACCAAGGGCATCATTTTCTCAAAAAGGGCTAAGGTAACACCAACCTTTATCCCAATCTTCAATCATCATGTAAATGGCTCATGATCGATATCCCCTTACCTGATTAAAGTGGATTCATGATTGTTAGTATCGTATGAAACACAATACGATACATGTCAGGAGGAAAATGATGTGTCCTGCATATAATCGTTTTTCATTGTATCGTACAATATGATGCACGATATGATATGCTTCGTACAATACAATGAAAGTGAGGGCTTTGGGGGGGTTTTCATCTCTTAAGTTCCGAAAGGACAGCACAAGTCCTTTTGGAAATAGTTTTTTTCTTTTCACTCAAGTTCCGTAAGTTCCGAAAGGATTAAACTAGTCCTTTCAAAAATGGTTTTTTCTTCTCTTATGTTCCGAAAGAGCCATATAACTATATAAGTCCCTTAGAGTTGAGACACTTTTAACTCTTGTTAACCTAGGATGAATAGAGGTTTTTAGGGGTTTTATGAATCTCTTTGTTTAGAATTGTCGGAACCTAATGCCATTTGTTTCTAAAGTTTTTTGCATCTTAGGGGGATCAAATGCATACTCTTTTTCAAACTTTAAAGAATTTTTTTGAGAAAGTACCATTGGAAACCATAATGACCTATGAAGAAGGTGATGTTCAAAACTCTTTTTCAAAGCCTCAAAGTAGTAAGAATTAGTTTCTACTCTAAAATGGTAGATAAGGGTTCATTCTTTTGATAAGTAAAAATAGGTTGGACATAGGTTTACCCATGGAATCTCACTTTGTGCCATGTTCGTTTGTTTAATGTCTCAGGTAAACAAATTTCTAAGACTCCATTTTTTCCTACTTTGGTGGCACATTGGAGTCCCACCAATATTGGTCGGACAACAAATGTGCGCCCACCACTAATGGGATATTTATTTTTCAAGCCTTCCCAAAACCTTATAAACATTGTTACCCAGAATCTTCGTCCGTTGAGATCCAGATCGCCCCCTAGGGTTTCATCCCTTGGAGATCCTGATCATCTAATCGCTCCAAATGTCCCAGCCCAAAATGTCCAAGATCACAAAGAACATTGGAAATAGATGTCACAAGAAAATCCAATCGTTTTACCGACTACAAAAGAACAATGGCCTTTTAATTTCTTGAGATATCAAATGTCATGAACATTAATATCAGATCTTGAACATTGTGTCAAACCATGTGGAAGATTACGAATCAATTTAGACTATTGTTTAATTGTAAGTTCTAAATTAACGGGTTTGGAAACCTTATTTGAATCCATCAGACTTCAGCCATCAGGGAGCCTAATTTCTTATGTGCACAGTCATACGCCCACACCTCTACCCTATGCATACTTGTTTGCCTCACATGTGCATGCTTCTTATCTATGTGCATTTGTGTGCCAAATCCTTAGTCTTGTGTGTTGACTGTCCATCATTCCCATGCATGCCTTCGCTCCATATTCGTGTGATCCCACATGTTGGAACAATCACTCCTGGCTTGATCCTATGATTTGGCTTGAACCTCCTATATTACCTCTTGTTGCATCTCTCTTTGTTCTAGTCAGTGTTCAAAAACTCGAAACTTGGACTCAACTCGAAATTCAACCGAGTCGAGTAAACTCGGTTCGACTCGGCCAAGTTTTATCCCAACTCGGCCTAATAACTCAACTCGAAATCTCACCGAGTCGAGTCGACTCGGTCCGAGTTTTAAAACAGTGGTTCTAGTTGCATTTGTCATTCATTTTCTTTTGTTGCCTCATAGAAGTTTCCTTGGAAGCATTGACGTGAAAATGAAAATTTTCAAATAACATCTCAATTTGTTCTATTGAGATGATTTCACCTCATTATTGTCAGATTGATAGATCCTGAATATTGCATGAGCCTACGACTATTAATATTAACCCCTTCATCCGAGATTATATTATTTAAATCATTTATGCTCGCTATAGTCCTCTCTGATTAATATATGGAAGCCCTAACCTAGGGGAGTTCTTACTTCCCTCCGATCAGGACTAGAATCTTGTCGCAGGACTGCAACCCATCTGATATCACAGATTCACCGGATCTAGGCCTTAAGCCTCATATGGATTGGGGAAAAAAATTAAAACTTAGAACTTGTTCTTTAATCGATCTTTTGTGATTCGTCTTAGTGTATAGCAGTCCTACAGCATTGCCCTACATTCTCCTCAATCCTCTACATCTCTTTTACCCAAGAGGAAAGGGCCAATTCCTACTATATACAAAATTATTATGAATGAAGCTCAGTTCTATTTGAATTTTTTAAAAGAGCACATATATACCATGTGTACAAATCTTATCCTACACAATTATTACCATACACACCAGGTATAACCGTTGTTGGCTTAATACACATATCCTTTTCATTGTTGGCCTCTTTATTCACTTTTGTGACACCTCTATGATGTATATATATCTCAAAGAAAGCTTCTTCAACAAATATCAAAGATAAACCATGTAAAACTAAAAAATGGCCCAATACATGGTTCTGATTACCACTGAGTCTCTTACTCCTCTCTTTCATACTTTCCTCACTTATTAAGTTACCTATTCGTGAGAGGTTTCACCACAAGGGCCCTACTAGAATTTTTAGTTTCTTCAAGCTCCTAAGAGTCTTCAGTCTCAGTGTCCTACCAGAAATTCTGTTTAAAGAATAAATTTGTGAAACAATTAACAATGAAAGGTTACAATATATGCAGAAAATGTTGTTATAAGAATAAGCATAGACATAAGAAAATACCCAAATGAATTACAGGAATTCAAGTGTTTTCTTGGCAATGAGAAATTGATATTAACTCATATGGCCATCTTCGAAAATATTTTTTTTTTTTCGGATTGTAGTAAACAAATGGACACGATTTTCAGAAAGCATAACTTACCAGTCTTGCAATTTCATCTGCTATTAGTTCTGTGCTGATGAACAAATCTGCAGGGCTATCATCTAAACCTGCTCTCTTAAGTAACCATGCCTCTGCCATTGCCTCTCCCGCACAAGAAAAACGGCTTCCCAAGAGCAAAAGTGCTCTGCTACACTGCTCTTGGAGTTTCTTATTATGAAAATTGTGTTCCAAGGCTGCTACTAGTGCATCAATTCCTTCTTCTCTAAAGATACTGTGATGCAGAGGATCTCCCTGCAACATAGCTACCATATGGGTATCGTATATAGATCTAAAATTGGTACTATTAAGATGATTTCACGTGTCTAGTCAAGATAGTGGTTTCAGAATAGTACCAGAAGATCAAGTTGTAATAGAATCACTGCCGCCAGCGGCCGTTGTTCAAGTGGGGCTTGTTGGAGATAGACCACTAGAACATGCATTGTGTTCAAGCACCCATCACTCTTTAGTTCCTTTAAGAACTTGATGCTCCTAGTTAGTCTATTTGATCAGAAGCACAACAATGTTAATTGAATAAAGTTTCAGAAAACTACTAATTCTGAAGATTTTTTTTCATGGAGATTTGCATGTCCATTTTTTTAAAAAAAGTGCAATTTGGCCAGAGCTAAAGACTGAACACTGTTAAAGCTTGTGGGGCTCAATGAATAGTAGTGGATAAGAAAATAAATATAAATTTACAAAGATAATATTTTTCTAAACTGCGACCATCAGTGGAAATGGGGGAGCCATAGCACATCCAGTAATAAAGAGCAAAGATACTCTTGTTGTGTTTTGAATTGGATATTGAATCTGGTACAAGAGGATTTAACATTGAATACTTCAAATACAAACAAATCTTGAAGAATCAATATTACGAAATACTTAACTTTGGTTCAATATTAGTGTGATTTTTTATTAGTGGTACATGTGCAGTAACCTCCAATAGCCAAGGCTGCACATACTAACATAATCAATATTAAAAGAAAGATTCATCTTCCTACAAGATAAGACTGACTTGTAAGATCCTCATCATGTGACTTCCCTTTCTTTTTGGACCCAATGCCTCTAAAAGATTATGTTCTCAAACTTTGTATATTTGCATCATTTTACAAATCAACCATTTTTTCATTGCAAGTTCGTCCTCATCTCGTAGTTACAGGTCTAAAGCTGAAAATCTTTCATGATTGAGTCTTACTCGAAATTATTTCCATGTGGACAATTACTTTTCAAATACAACATGCTACTACGTACATCAAAACATGAAACATCATTGTAGTCCAAAGCACATGTTACTAAAGGAATGATGTGATGTATCACCAATAGTGGGCAGCGTCAAATCCAGAGTTTTAAAGGACACTTATGAAGAAGAACCGCCCAAGCACATGCAGAGGGCTGCTCCAGGCGTCCAGCGGCCAGCCCATGCACATACAATTCCCGACGGAGGACAATTGTCATAGTTATTGCTGCAGACTGCAGTTATTTAGTTATTACTGAGTGTAACTAAATTCTAGTAGTACTGCCACATGCCCCCTTTAGAAATGGCAGTTGAATAGCTTCTCTTACGAGTAATAAGACACGTTGTTAGATTCCCTAATATTGATAGAAATCCCATCATATCTGCACATCATACACTCACTCTTTTTCTTTGCGTGTTTTTTTTTTCAAGGTTATAAATTTTCTTATGGTCTCAGAGCACTTGTCCCCTCCTTCTAGACTTCTATTGCTACAAATTTTAGTGATGAACAAAGAAACATGCCTGATTTTACTTCCTTGCGACATCACACCACGGTTCATTTGGTGCCAGTGAAACTTGAAGACAGCAACTATCTTCTTTGCCTAAACCAGTTCCCTTACTCGAGAGAGTCGTGATTCAAAATCTCAGGGGTAATGTTGATATCAACATTGCCCCTCCCAATTCTATAACTGTTGACATCACACAAATCAACATATTCAAAATCCAGCCTCCAAGTAATGGCTGCAAATTGATTAAGTTGTGCATAGTTTGATCAATTCTGTCATTGCCAGAGGAGGCGGCGAGTGAAGTTTTAAATCTCACTCATTCTACTGTTGCGAGGAAATCATCGGAAGAAATCTTCTCTAACAAATTGAAGTCCAGAAAAACACAATTGAAGGACAGACTTCAATTGCTGAAGGAACGCTCCCAATCAATTTCCAACTATGCTCGGAATTTATGTTTGTTTGAGGTCAATTGGCGGCCATGAGACATCCAATTAATGACATCAACAATGTACGTTAACTTTTATGTGGCCTTGATGCTTAGAATATTAAGCTTTTTCAACATCCGTTGCGCCAAGATCACCTTTACCTTCTTTCAAAGAGCCATCTCTTCTTTCTTTCAAAAATGTGGTTTGCTTCAACTCTCCAAAGCCATGAGTTGTTTTTGAAGTCTCTCGCAACATCAATTGAAAATTATGATTTTGCATTCTCCGTCCAACGTGGTGGACGTTTCGGAGTATGTGGAGGACATTGTCGAGGAAGGAGGTCTCCATGGATTCAACAACAATGGTGGTCACAGTTCCTACAACATGTCAACAACCGTTATCCATCAAAATCCACTGCACCCAGGGGGCAACATCTATATATCTATACTAAAACGGAGACCTCTCTCCCAGGATGTGCCACGTGTATACTTTATAAATGACTTTTTAAATACATGGTCTTTTTCACTGGGTGTGAATGCACCTCATGGTTGTAGTTTCATCTCACCGCTTTGTAAAAAAAACGCAGTTCTTAATCTAACGTTAGATCTAAATTAGATGGGTGGAATACTTCTAGACAATTGAAATTCTACGGCATTGATGGGTGACGCGATCTGTTACTAACTAGATGGGATGCGGAATGCTTAAAATAAACCAAGTGCAGAATTTAAAGCCTTAAATCAGATTTCAGCATAAATAAATCAGATTTCAGCAATGCCCTGAAGCACGATTCATCATTCATTCAATCCCCAATCATATTTAAGTTAAGGAAATCATAAAGCCGACAAGGAGAACATTAATTTCAGATTATAAGGACTGAATTCCAGCAATGATAACAATCACTATCTCAAATAATATGCCAATGTTTCAATAACCAACAAAAGATCTAATGGTAAAATCCTAATGGATGAGACTCTCGGGAAAACAGAATTTTAAGGATCCTATAATGAAATCAGCAATAAGGCCGGTTGGGAAAAGGAGGTTATCACATGGAAATTACCGAGGATCGATCTCACCGTGCTTTGGCCAATGCCGGCAGCTTTCCGGTACTCCGTTGTTGCAGATGAAAGGCGCGGAAGGGGAGGCGTGGCTCAGAAGACGGGGTGAAGAAGCCGAGACGAGGGATCTTGAAGATGAAGAACTTCACGTCGATCTTCCGTGAAGCCGAAGACGAGTAGTGGAGCGACGGGGTAGAAGCGTGCGGAAGGAAGAAGTAGACAAGAAGCCGAGAGGATTTCTTCGGAAGGGATAACCGAACAAGCGCACACGCTTCTTCAATCTAGGGTTTCAATTTCAATTTTCATCTCCTTTGTGCGATAAGGGTTTTAGGCTTTATAGGGAAGCAACTAAAGAAAACAAAAAAGGAAAGAAGAGAGAGAGAGGCCGGTCGGGTAGAGAGAGAGAGAGGGACGCGCGGGTGAGAAGGGGGAGTCGGGGGTGTCCGCGGGAGAGAGAGAGAGGGGCCGGCCGGTTGGGAATTTGGGTTAGGGTTTTGGGTTTTTGATTTCCATCGAATCTCATCCATTGAGATCTATCCTAACTTAAGATCCTACGGCCTAAAACCTAACACAGAAATGAGTCAGTTCGGCATCTGTGGCTCGAACCGGATGCGAACATGGCTCGCACCTACCCAAACCAGAAATAAAAACAGAAATATCTAACGATCCGTTGGTCGGATCGAAATAAAGTAAAAACCAAAACTGTAGATCTTCAATTGATCTTTCCACTGATGCAGACGGATCGACGATCGGGTTCCTGGATCTCCGGCGCGGATGAAAATACGCCATCAGCTGTAGAAAAACTGCACGTAGTGGCTCGTCTGTATCAAGTCCCCCGGACTCAAAAGAACTCGACTCCTGTCGAGCAAGGTCCTGGATCCGGCGGGGGCGCTCCTGGTAGTAATGGCAACCGCTGAATCCGCTCTGACTGCTCTCCCGGGTCCGGTGGCCAAGTAATCCACCTCAAGTATGCAGCAACTCCATCTCGTATTCCCTGCCCCTTGACGCCAAGCGAAGACCTGAAAGTCAACACCAACATCCTCCGCGGCACGATAAGATCATCAAAATACTCAGATAATTTCATGTGATAATAGGAATTTGGGTTGACATGAAATTCAGATGACATGTGAAAAGAAAGGCCGCGGGAGCATAATGTGCTGCGGGTCAACGGCTTGCGCAATTGGCAATGGTGTATTTGAAGGGCCATGGGTTGCGGGTGCATTATGTGGTGCTCGAGGTGGCCTGCGCACGGTGCAAAACAAGTGGATTCTAGATGACGAAGATATGTCATGCAATCATTGTCGGGATTCAGTGAAAAAAATGAGAAATTAAAATACTCATCATGCCACTTGTTATGATTTCGAAAAATTAAAGATGATGGGTTGGCTGAAAGTTGAAAGCATGATTCATAAGTATTCTGCATCGAAAAGTGATCAGACATGCCAAAATCGTCTTTAAGGTTAAATTCAACACTTGGATGATATGGATGCACATATGATTGGTCTATGATGGTAGAGATGCCAGGCAAATGATGGACATGAATGCCTACAGACTCTAAATGTGATGTGCATGCAATGGAATGCAAAATGTTATCTAATCCCTTCTCAATCGACAGCGAAGCAGATGAACACCCTACGAGATTATCTGCGAATGGTGGTATGGGTTGGTTCTGACTCAGAAGAGCTTTAGGTGCAGGGGGTGATGGGGACTGGTGAATAATCAGCAGTGGTGCAGTCGCATCCTTTCCCTCCAAGACTAACTCATTAAGGTGTTCGCCCTCAGACCCCTGACTATCCTCGTCATTGTCCGCCAGATTTGTCTGTGGATTGACTTGTCGTTGAGTACAATCGGCTGACTTGTGATCTGGCTGATCTACCGATTTGTGCTCTGGTCGCAGGGTTTGGCGACTTCTGTTTTGGCTGGTCTGCACGTAGTACGCCAGCGGACTTGTGCTCTTTTCCCTAACACGACGACTAATGCACTCGGATACTTTCGAGGACGAATTCTGGAACACACTTTGTTTGGAATCGGAAGGGAGGAACTTCCGTTGCAGCTTTTCCCTCATGTGGGTCCAAGTGGATATTTTATCTTTTCCCTTTCTACCCCTAGCGGTCTGCAACAGTTTCCACCAAACCAGTGCATGACCTTTCAGTTTAAGGCTGACAAACTTAACTTGTTTGTCGCGGGGGATTTTCTTCCACTCGAAATACCGATCGATATGCTCGGCCCACTCTAGAAACTCTTCGGGATCCATCCGACCCCCGAACTCAGGAATTTCTATGTTGATGCTCTGATCCCAGCCCCAATGGGATTTCGATCTCCTATGAGTTATGCTATTCCGCCTATCAGATCCATTAGAGGAACTGACGCTGGCTCCTCCTGACTCTAGGTCTAACTCACTATGCCCTGGCGACGCTCTAGTCCTGTGTTCCCGATGGGGTCGAGGTGGATTCTGGGATTTGGTGACGGCCAAGGTCAATTTTTCTATTTGGGTCTGAAGCCTACCCATGTGTTCCTGTTGCCTTATGAAGGCATCGTGCCAAGTGCGGGGTGGCAACGATCCAGCCATTATAGATTCTATCGACTCACTACAGAGAGAAAGGGATGGTCCTAATATGTATGCGATCACGCGTTGCGTGTTACTAAGTAATGCAAGACACTAACTAAATGAAAAAAAAAAAAAAAAATTTCAGCAAGCACGCGCTGATGCAAATGATGTAAGAGGACCGGCCGTTGCGTAAGGACGCGACGACAAGTGCGCTCTGATACCAATTTGACGCGATCTGTTACTAACTAGATGGGATGCGGAATGCTTAAAATAAACCAAGTGCAGAATTTAAAGCCTTAAATCAGATTTCAGCATAAATAAATCAGATTTCAGCAATGCCCTGAAGCACGATTCATCATTCATTCAATCCCCAATCATATTTAAGTTAAGGAAATCATAAAGCCGACAAGGAGAACATTAATTTCAGATTATAAGGACTGAATTCCAGCAATGATAACAATCACTATCTCAAATAATATGCCAATGTTTCAATAACCAACAAAAGATCTAATGGTAAAATCCTAATGGATGAGACTCTCGGGAAAACAGAATTTTAAGGATCCTATAATGAAATCAGCAATAAGGCCGGTTGGGAAAAGGAGGTTATCACATGGAAATTACCGAGGATCGATCTCACCGTGCTTTGGCCAATGCCGGCAGCTTTCCGGTACTCCGTTGTTGCAGATGAAAGGCGCGGAAGGGGAGGCGTGGCTCAGAAGACGGGGTGAAGAAGCCGAGACGAGGGATCTTGAAGATGAAGAACTTCACGTCGATCTTCCGTGAAGCCGAAGACGAGTAGTGGAGCGACGGGGTAGAAGCGTGCGGAAGGAAGAAGTAGACAAGAAGCCGAGAGGATTTCTTCGGAAGGGATAACCGAACAAGCGCACACGCTTCTTCAATCTAGGGTTTCAATTTCAATTTTCATCTCCTTTGTGCGATAAGGGTTTTAGGCTTTATAGGGAAGCAACTAAAGAAAACAAAAAAGGAAAGAAGAGAGAGAGAGGCCGGTCGGGTATAGAGAGAGAGAGGGACGCGCGGGTGAGAAGGGGGAGTCGGGGGTGTCCGCGGGAGAGAGAGAGAGGGGCCGGCCGGTTGGGAATTTGGGTTAGGGTTTTGGGTTTTTGATTTCCATCGAATCTCATCCATTGAGATCTATCCTAACTTAAGATCCTACGGCCTAAAACCTAACACAGAAATGAGTCAGTTCGGCATCTGTGGCTCGAACCGGATGCGAACATGGCTCGCACCTACCCAAACCAGAAATAAAAACAGAAATATCTAACGATCCGTTGGTCGGATCGAAATAAAGTAAAAACCAAAACTGTAGATCTTCAATTGATCTTTCCACTGATGCAGACGGATCGACGATCGGGTTCCTGGATCTCCGGCGCGGATGAAAATACGCCATCAGCTGTAGAAAAACTGCACGTAGTGGCTCGTCTGCATCAATGGGAAACCAAATTTTCAGAGCATATTTTAACGTATGAATTAATGTGAAAAGGAGGTTTCCCTAGATGTCTATCGCACTCCATCCCACATTAAAGTTACGAAGACAAATGGACTCTCTCTCATCATCTAATAAATCTACCCGGTCCTCATTCCTTCTTCCCGTCCGTTTAAATCGCTCCATCTCTTTGGGTCAGACCTTGAGCGGGAAGAACGATATGAGTCACTCGATGGGATGGGGCATGTTGACGGCCGACGACGATGAAGGGGGTAGACACTTTTGCGCATGAAGCACAATAGGAGGCACTAAATGGGATGCGCTCGATCTTCAGGTCCTTCATGACAGTGAAGAGATACTGATCGATAAGCGTGACCAAACAGGCCCGGGTGGCTTCTACCTGAAGCGGAGCCATTTCTTTAGCCACCACACCACCTCCGGGAGGATGAAGCGGTCAAGGCATCAGTGGCGGGAGTCTTGAATGTGCTACCTCCGACAATGATCGATTGCAAGTTTTTTTTCTTTTATCATGTTGTAGTGAAACCCACTTCCAACTTCGCTTGGTAGACGTTCATATCAATTGACATATAAATTGGCCTGTATATCGGGTATATATGTTGATTGTGGAATGATTGTCCGATTTAAAGACATGTAGAAAGAGTGATGAGATTCATAGAGCTAAATGGAAAGGGAAGAGAGAGAGAGAGAGAGAGAGAGAGTACTAATTAACATTGTTTTGTGTACTGGGTTTTACAAGAAAATGATTGTTTTGGCTATAGACCCTCTATAGCATAGCTCATATTTTGTATTTTATGTTCATAATTATATAAAATCATGTGTTTTAATTTTATATACTTTGAGTATATATTTATGGTTTTTGGATTTAATTACTCGCTCTTCCTGTGCATCTCAAGGGCCTATTTCCCATTCAGGCCATTCCCCACTCTTTTCCATTTCTCTCTGAGAAATGCTATTTAGGTCGAAGGTTTTTCCAATTCCGCCGGCCCGATTGACGTGGCAGCGTGCAACTGGTGGCTGAAACCCACTAGCGACATTTAAATCTTTTACACCACCAGTTGCACGTTGCCACGTCAATCGAGCTGGGCGGAATCGGAAAAACCTTCGGGCTGAATAGCATGTCTCTCTCTCTATCTCTCTCTCTCTCAACATTTTTAATATTTTATAATAATTAAACATGTTCATCTCTCTCTCCACAATGTGGAGCTGGATTCCATGTTGGAAGTGTGATCCGTTCAAGTGGGTATTGCAACCGTCCGTGCAATACACGGGTGGCTTCTCTCCCGTGTTGTGACACGTGGACCTTGGCATAATCCTTCTCCCGTGTGTGAACACGTACGGCTCTGTCTCAAATCCTATTAAAAACATACTAGATGATAAATACCCATTTAGTGATATTTAATATTCATATGATGTTAATTAAAAAAAATCATTAGTACTTTCTCTCCCTTTTCTAACGTGTAAATCACATCCCGATGAGTGCTCAAATGAAGTGAATCACACTCACTTCATATTTCACATTTCTTCGAACAATTGCGATGTCCTCTGTGTCAATTGGCATGAATCAAGCTCATCCGGGCATTGCTCGGGTTTCTTACTAGTACTTCACTAAATTTGAAAGAATGTCAAAGAACTTCTCATATGAAAATTTCATAGACTCTCTCTCTCTCTCCCTTTGTGTGTGTGTGTGTGTGTGTGTGAAGTCCACATACTTACATAGTTTGTCCTGCGCGTGCATTTGCATCTTCAGATTTACCAGTAAACTTTTACTTTTAAGATAACTCTTGGATTTTATATGTGTTAATGTATAGATATTGGTCGAGTTACATGTACAGTCGGGCCGGGTTGTGTGGGTATACATGTACATATATATTGGGCTTGAATCCCCCAATAGAGAGCATTCCATTCTCTCCAAACCCTAGTCTTCATCTCCTAACATGGTATCAGAGCTCTAGGGTTCTCTCGTGCGACGACGGCAACGACAGCAGCCCCCCTCCGACCTCCCTCCACCCGGCAGTCCCCCCCTCCGGCCTCCCCGACCCCTCCCCTCCGCCCGGCCCTCCCGATCTCTCCCTTCCACTCACCCTAACCTCCCGACCCCTCCCCTCCACCTGCCCGACCCCCCCGACCCCTTCCCTCCACCCGTCCGACCCCCCCGACCCCTCCCCTCCACCAACCCTAACCCTCCGACCCCTCCCCTCCACCTGCCCGACCCCCCCGACCCCTCCCCTCCACCCGCCCGGCCCTCCCGACCCCCTTCCGCCCGCCCGGCCCCCCCCCCCCCCCCGACCTCTTCTTCGCCCGCCCGACCCCTCCCCTCCCTCCGATCGCCTCTTCCGGATCCCCTCTCTTTTGAGCCTCCTCCATGACTTCTCCTACCATGTCATCCGTCGTTGCGATTTCTCCACCGCTAAAGGCGATCGCCTTTCAGTTGTCCTCGGCCAACGACTGGCCTGATTGGTCGCTCACCGTCGAGTCCACGCTCTCCAGTCGTGATCTGTGGGGTCACATCACCGGTGATGATCCTCCTCCAGCTGCTCTCTCCGGCTCCTCCTCTGTCACCAGCAGTGCCGCGTCTTCTGTGGCGACTGCTACCGTCACGATTACTCCTACAGCAGTCACGGCTGCTGCTCTCACGTGGCGGCCCCACGATCAGGCCATCCGGATCTATCTTCTGGACTCCGTTGCTAGTCTGCTCCTTGCTCCCATCGGCCGCCTTCCTACAGCGCGCGCGATGTGGGAGTATCTCCGGAACCAGTTTCTCCCGCGCGGCGGCGCACGCCGGCATCAGCTTATCTGTGACTTGCAGTCTGCCCGTCAGGGGGAGCGTACGATTCAGGACTTCTTCAGCCTGATGAGTGCCTACTGGCATGAGCTGGACTCCCTGATCCCGGAGCGGTGTGCTTGCCCCCGCTCTAGGGATTTCCAGCGCTACCTCGATGAGGGCCACCTGCACCAGTTCCTGGCAGCGCTTCGGCCGGACTTTGCCATCATCGCTACTCAGCTCTTGCACCGTGAGTCACTCCTTCAGCTTGAGGAGACTCGCCTTCAGACTCAGGGCACTCGTCCTCCTCCACTTGCTCCTAGCTCAGACACCATCCTGCGGCCGGATTCTCCGATGAGCCTGTCTTATGTCACTACTGCAAGCAGGGTTTTAAATCTCGACCGATACCGGTACATACCGACCGGTACGTACCGGTTTTGGCCGAGACCGGTACTGCATCCGATCCCGATACCTGGCCCGTATCGACCGGTACCGGTCCGTATCGGCCGGTACCGACCGGTACGACCGGTACCGACAGGTTAAATTTTTTTTTTTTTTGGATTTTTTGGGTTTTTTTCAGTTTTTTTTCTCAACCGGTATCGATCCGTATCGGCCGGTACCGGTACATACCGGCCGGTACATACTGGTTCGGGGTCGACCGATAACGCGACCGATACCGTGATTTTAAACCTTGATTGCAAGGAGCCCGGACACATAAAGCGTGAATGTCCTACACGTCCTCCACGCAACTCCCGCTGGGGTCCGGATAAGAGAGGCTCACGTTGGGCTCCTGCTTCCGGAGACGATCGACGCGGCGGTCAAGGTGGACGGAGTCGTGGGCGTGGTTCATCCTCCTTCAGCCACTTTGGTGGTACTGCGGCTACTGTAGAGACCTCAACGCTCCCCATTGCTACCACAGCACCTTCTCAGCCTGAGCAGGACCGTCTTCAGCGCCTCGAGGAGCTCCTCCTTCGCCACCTAGGCTCCACCGGCTCCGCGACTGCTCACGGCTTGTCTGCCACCTCTGGTACTACTGCTCCATGGATTTTCGATTCGGGTGCCTCCTGTCACCTCACCTGTGACTCCACTGTACTCACTGATTATTCTCACTCTCACTCACATGGAGGTTCGCACTGCGGATGGGACTTTCGTCCCTATTCCGCAATGTGGATCCATCACTCCTACCTCTGACCCTTCTGGTCGCCTGACCCTACCCCATGTCCATCATGCCCCCCGTCTTAATATTAATCTGATTTCTATTAGTTCTCTTTGTGACTCTGGTCTGACTGTCACCTTCACCCCTTCTGTTTATGTTGTGCAGGATTCGCGGATGGGTCAGAGGATTGGGCTGGACCTTAGAGCAGGAGGACTTTACCAGCTGGACCATCTATATGTGTCTTCTGTTCCTATTGCGTCTGTCATGTCTGTTACATCTGATGCCGACCTGTGGCACAGAAGGTTAGGTCATATATCGAGTGATCGACTCAAAAGCGTATTCCGTTCGGGCGCTTTGGGTCGAGCGTCCTTCTCTCCTCTTTCTGTTTGTACGGGTTGTCGGCTGGCAAAGCATCTAGCTCTCCCCTTCTCTACTAGTGCTTCCCAATCTGATGCTTTATTTGATTTAGTATATTCTGAAATTTGGGATCCTGCACCTGTTGCATCTATTTCTGGTTTCATGTATTATGTGTGTTTTATCGATGACTACTCTAGGTGCACCTGGGTTTATCTTATGCGTCACCAGTCTGAGGTCCCTCACATCTTTAGAAGATTCACTACTATAATACATCCTCAGTTTGGTCGGCGTATCAAGACGTTTCAGTCTAATTATGCCAAGGAGTACCTCTCCTCTGAGATGCGTGAGATTCTTCAATCTCACGGCACTCTTCACCAGCAGTCCTATCCCCACATCCATAAGCATAACGGTGTTGCCGAGCGCAAGCATCGTCATGTCCTTGAGACCGCACGAGCCTTGCTTCTCTCTGCGTCTGTTCCTCACTCCTACTGGACTGAAGCTGTCATGACGGTTGTCCACCTCATCAATATCACTCCGTTCTCTGCTCTGTCCGGTGCCACCCCATATGAGCGCCTTCACTCCAGCCCACCTGACTACTCTCTTCTTCGCACGTTTGGTTATACGTGTTTTGTTCTTCTTCCTCCCCATAAGCGCACCAAACTCTCTGCGAGGTCTGTTAGGTGTGTTCATTTGGGGCTCAGTCGGGAGCACAAGGGGTATCGCTGCTACGATCCCTTGGCTCGCCGGATCCGTGTCTCTCGTCATGTTTCCTTTGTTGAGGATATCCCATACTTTTTCCCTGAGTCTCGGGATCTTTCCTTGCCTCCTGTGTCACCCTCCTCGCCATCATTACTTCTCCACATACCCGTTCTACCTTCGTATTCTGCTGCCCCACCCATGCCTCCTCCACCTCCATCTTCCCCACCACCACCACTACCGCCTCCGTCTCCCCCCCACCTCCACCACCACCGCTACCTATCACGTGTGTCTACGTTCGTCGCTCTACCGTTCCTCCCTCTGAGGTGGTTTCCGCTGGTACCTCCTCTCCACCTGCAGCTGCTCCCCCCTGCCCGGTCGCGGATCCTGGCCCTGTTTGGCGATACCATATGCGCGAACATCACCCCCCTGCTCGCTATGACTATTCTCCTGTTTCTCCTGACACTTCTAGACACTCTATTATTGCCTCCTACTCTCCGTCCTATCAGGCCTTCCTTACAGCCCTTCACACCCATCGGGAGCCCCAGTCGTACCATGAGGCAGTTGTTCACCCAGAGTGACGACAGGCCATGACAGTCGAGCTTGAGGCCTTTCAGCGGACCCAGACGTGGGATTTGGTTCCTTGTCCCACGGACGTGATTCCTGTTAGCTGCAAATGGATCTTTAAGATCAAGACTCGACCAGATGGGTCTATTGAGCGGCATAAGACGCGCCTTGTTGTTCGTGATTTCTCCCAGAAGTATGGGATTGACTACGAGGAGACGTTTGCTCCAGTGGCTCGGATGACTACTGTTCGCACCCTTTTAGCTGTGGCAGCTGCTAGAGGGTGGTCTCTACATCAGATGGATGTGACCAATGCGTTTCTCCATGGTGATCTTTCAGAGGAGGTATACATGGCTCCTCCACCGGACGTCCCTGCTCCTTCAGGTCATGTCTGTCGTTTGCACCGAGCCATCTATGGGCTCAAGCAGGCCCCTCGTGCCTGGTTTGAGCGATTCCGCAGTGCAGTCCTGGCCGCCGGGTTTGTTGAGCGTCACTCTGATTATGCCATGTTCACTCGTTCCTCCAGTCAGGGTATTGCAGTTCTTCTTCTCTATGTGGATGATATAATCATCACAGGGGATGACAGTGCCACCATAGCATCCCTTCAGCGTCACCTCCAGAGTCAGTTTGAGATGAAAGATCTGGGCTCTCTTTGCTACTTTTTGGACCTCGAGATTGCCCGGTCAGCTCATGGTCTGTTGGTCTCCCAGCAAAAGTACATCTCCGACATCTTTGCTGTTGTTGCTCTTACTGACTCTCGCACTGTTGACACACCCATGGAGCTCAATTTAAAGCTTCTTGCTACAGATGGTGAGCCACTCCAGGATCTCCCGCTACCAGAGGCTGGTTGGGATGCTCGTCTACCTCACTATGACCCAGCCAGACATTGCTCATGCTGTTGGCATTGTCAGTCAGTTTGTTCAGGATCCTCGTTCAGTTCACTATGCAGCAGTCCTTCGGATTATCCGCTACCTCCGAGGCACCATCACCCGTTCACTTTTTTTTCCCTCCACCTCTCCGTTGGTGCTGCGTGCCTACTCCGATACAGATTGGGCAGGAGATGTAGCCACTCGCCGTTCTACTACCGGATACTGTGTGTTCCTTGGTGATTCTCTTATTTCTTGGCGGAGCAAGAAACATGAGTCTGTTGCTCGCTCCAGCACCGAAGCCGAATACAAGGCTATGGCTTCCACCACTGCAGAGATTGTCTGGCTTCGCTGTCTTCTACTCGACCTGGGAGTTGTGATATCCGGGTCCACGCCTCTCTTCTGTGACAACCGGAGTGCTATTCAGATTGCTAGCAACCCGGTCTTCCACGAACGCACAAAACATATTGAGGTTGATTGTCACTACGTTCGCCAAGAGTTTCTCAACCATACCATCTCCTTGCCATTCATTCCATCATCGGAACAGACTGCTGAATTTCTGACGAAGCTCCTTACGATTGCTCGCTTCCGGTATTTTATTGGCAAACTCTCGGTCCATGATCCACCGTGAGTTTGAGGGGGAGTGTTAATGTATAGATATGGGTCGGGTTACATGTACAGTCGGGTCGGGTTGTGTGGGTATACATGTACATATATATTGGGCTTGAGTCCCTCAATAAAGAGCATTCCATTCTCTCCAAACCATAGTCTTCATCTCCTAACAATATGCATGAAACTCATACTAGAGGTACCAAAATAGTGATATTGTAGACTATATCCAAAACTTGACAAGAAAAGAGTAGAGGAATACCATAGCTAAGACCATACCTGTTAAGGCAGACCAGTTCACACAGCAACCATAGGGCAATCCCCTTGGACTTCAATTGGTTCCCTAGGAGCATTTGAATAATAGATTCCTTCTTTATATTAGAAGCTAAGTAATTTCTACAGCTTCCATCTGCACGAATACATGTGACTAAGAGTGAAGCACATGTCTTTTTCTCTCGTGCATCACCCATTTCAAGACTTCTGATCAGCAGGTCCAACCCACCAAGGGCAATCACTTGTTTTGCATTTTCCATATTTCTGTCAACATCGAAACCAGTAAGAAGCTGATCTAGAAAGTAGAATGCAGCCGATTTGGGACTACATCGAACGGTAAATAAACTTTGCATCTGTTCCCCATTATCCAAAACATGCAAGACTAATGGTATCCAATCTAGAGATAGCATCTGCTTTGCCTTGGGCTTCAGCAGATAAAGCAATACTGCTGCCTTTAAGAAAATACTATCACTTCTGAACAATCTCAAAAAATTCTCAAGCTGTGGATCTGAATTTAGTACTACCTGCCTTTTCATTTCATTCCTTGCAACCAACTCTGCTAATATAGAGATTGCCAATTCTAATACCTCAGCATCTTTAGAAGTGAAAGCTACTTCTAGAAGTCCCTCAATCACGGATGGTGCGGACAATGCTGTCTCCACGATAGAGTCTCCATGTGAGTCCACCCAACCTTTAGCAACCACACGAATTGCGTTCTCGCATTCATTAAGGCTATCTGAGTTAGAAATCAAAGAAATGGCTTGGCCAAGATCTATTGAAGCAATGTTGCTGTTTGGTTCTCTAGCAATTGCAGCAGATACATTCTTGGGGATTTGTGAGTGGCAGATTGCAGGTCTGGTTGGATCACTCTGACATGAGAATAATCGGAAAGAGAACGATCTGCAAGGTAGCATAGAATTGGATAGTCCTCGGTTAACCCCATGCCACTCTGTCTACTCAGAAAACAAATAAGGTTTGAGAATCTTTGAAGAGCTTATTATTATTAATGACAAAGTATCTTCGAAACTAACTAAAAAGAAAACGCAACGGCAATACTATCTGTTAAGTGTTAATGAACTCGGACTAACAAAACAAAGATTGGGGAGGAAGCAAACTAATTGCATCGACTGAGTATGAACTAAACTGATTGAGATGATATTGGCATGTGAACTGAAGATTTAATACGCCACATATAAAGAACATGGCTCGGACTTACAAAAGATTCATGAAGGTGACCCCAAAAAGTTTGGATGAGTTTTCCCATTATGGTTATGATGAAATTGAGCTAATAAAAATCGTTCATCAAAATATGGAATACCTTTGTCTTATTGTTAGAAGAAATCAACATACTATGACATTCCATATCATTATTGTTGAAACATTAACTAATCACAAAACACAAACAAAAAACCCTGTAGATTCCACTTTCAAAAGCATAAATTATAACAAGAGTTTAGGCAATTACTCAAAAAAAAAAAAAGGGAGTAACAGTGACTCACATGAACAGAGTTTCTGAGCTTGCAGACTCCTTCCCTTGCATCCGCTTCCTCAATCAACAATGAATCCCAGGTATCTCCCTGCTCCAATGAAGAACCGAAGACGTCTTGGTACCTACAAGGTTTCATATAAAAAATAAGCAGATCCACATCAGTATTCACATAACCAAGCATGCTATAATCTCATTCAAGCAAAAGCTCAATCAGGTGGAAGGCGCATCTCACATACAGGCTTCTCTTGGTGGTGGAGCTTGGTGGCACACACAGCAATCTCTTACACAATGGGTCGACGGAACTTGGTCTCGACGGCAGAGACACAGAAGGGAGAGGAGGAGCCTCCGCGCCGGCCTTGAGCCACTCTTTATAATAGAGCGCAAACTGTGCAGTACCGGTATCCATCCGATCATCGTAGGCTCTATTCAAGCGCTTCAGCCTCTGATCCCTTTCGTCCACGTCCCACCCGGCGACGAGACCCACCTCCTCGCCGTACCACACCTTGAGGTGCAGCAGGTGGGGGAGGAAGAAATGCTCCCAGAGGTCGGGGAGCAGATTGTGCCGGGCCAGGTAGGGGGCGTCAGCAAACACCTGGAGGATGTGCCTCGCCGCGGCGCGGTAGTTCCTCTCGATCCGGTACCCGATCGAGAGGTAGAGCTGGGCGCACGCCGACAGGTGGGAGTTGGGCACGCCGGAGGTGTACCCACCGCCGGTCCTAGACCGGGGGGAGTTGAGCGCCGCCACGACGCTCAGGAGCCGGATCGAGTTCCTCAAAGATCCGACCTTGGAGTCCCTCGGCCCGCCGGGGGCCTCCTCGGCGAGCTGCTCGGTGCTATCGATCCCGAGCTGGAGGCTCGCGAGCACCCCGTGCGCCGCGCCCCCGCCCCCGCTCGCCGCGAGGCACGCGGCGCACTTCTCCCGGAGGCTGCGCCGGAAGGCGCCGTCCTTGAGGAAGCGGCCGGCGTAGCCGGAGAGGAGTGAGACGACGGCCCGGGCAACGGCCTCGTCGGTCGGGGCCTCGTCGCTGGTGACGGCGGAGTGGGGGTCGGGGTTCGAGGCGAGGGAGCGGGAAGGGGTCATGTTGGGTATGGGGCTGGAAGGCCCATCTGGCCGGAGGGTGAGGCGGCCGGAGTCGGTGCAGTGGGGGTTGGGCTTGGTGGGTTTGCGTGGCCGGAAGCCGTCTTGGGTGAGGAGGTCGTTGAGGGAAACCATTCCTGGGTTTCGATTGGGAGGGGAAGGAGATGGGTTTGTACTGACATTTCGTGTTAGAGAGAGAGAGAGAGAGAGGTGGGGGTGGGGTTCAAAAAATTGAGCTCAGTAGAGAGAGAAAGACAGTAGAGAGAGAAAGCGAGGAGAGAGAGAGAGAGAGAGAGAGAGGGGAAAAGAACAAGGAGGAGAAGGGGTGGGCAATAAAAGTCGGTGGTGATCTTTCCCGCGAAATTTGGCGTCCTACGCATCAGTTATGTTAGAGTTCGGATCTCCTCAAGTCGGTCAGCCCCGGTCAGTGGGTCCGGCGCGCATCACAGCCGCATGCAGTCGGCTGGAGTAGGCCGGGTCGGCTGCCATCGTGCGGCCGTGATGCTCCCGCTCACACCTATCGGGATCGACCGACTGGAGAAGATCTAAACTCGATTTCGTTGGGATGGGGCATCCTGACTTGGCAACTGACTACAACTGTCCCTTGGTCTGATCAGGGGATTGGGTGCAACAAATGCCTTCGCTAACATATTTTTTGAGGTTTTTACCGAAATGGCCACCAACTCTCAACTATTGTTGAGAATGGACCCCATCAAGAAATCTGAACAAAAATGGCCACCAGCACGTGGGAAACAGGTCGCACGGTGACACTAAACAGGTAAAAAGACATATTGACCCTTACCATCTTCTCCACCTCCATCTTCTCTCACAGAGAGAGTCAAAGAGTGAGAGAGTGAGCAGAGAGAGTGAGAGAGTGAAAGAGTGGGTGAGCAGAGAGAAAGAGAGTGAAAGAAGGAGTGAGAGAGAAACAAAGAGTGAGAAAGAGTCAAGCTCAAGCCCGAGCCGACCTTCCCTAGCTCCGGCGGTCCACAACCGAGCCGGCGCCCAACCCCTGCTAACGCGCTGCCGTCGCCGTCAAACCCGAGCTCCGGTGACGCACGGGTGGAGCAGCGGCGACCCCCCCCCCCCCCCCCCCCCCCCGCGCCCGATCTCCCGACCCCCCCTGCACTTCGGCGCCCGATCTCCCCCGAGCTCGATCTCGACCCCCCCTCCCCGTGCTCCGGTGACGCACGGGAGGAGCAGCGGCGACCCCCCCTCCCTGTGCTCCGGCGACGGGCGGAGGGAGCAGCGGCGACGCCCCCTCCTTTGTCCTTTGCTCCGGCGACGCGCAAAAAATCGGACGAAAATCGGACGAAATCCGACGAAATAACATGTTTCGTCTAGTTTTCGTCGCCAAAAAATCACAGTCATTTCTCCCTGAGACTGGCTTTGGGCTGTGTGACGAAAATCGGACGAAATAACAAATTTCGTCTAGTTTTCGTCGCCGAAAAATCAGACGAAATCCGACGAAAATAACATGTTTCGTCTAGTTTTCGTCGCCAAAAAATCATAGTGACCCTTACCATCTTCACCACCTCCATCTCCTCTCACAGAGAGAGTCAAAGAGTGAGAGAGTGAGCAGGGAGAGTGAGAGAGTGAAAGAGTGGGTGAGCAGAGAGAAAGAGAGAGTGAAAGAAAGAGTGAGAGAGAAACAAAGAGTGAGAGAGAAATAGAGAGTGAAGGAGAGAGAGAGAGAGAGAGAGAGTTGAAGAGAGGAGGGGTGCAACCCACGTTCCAGCAGCCCTCCTTCGTCCTTTGCTCCGGCGACGCGCAAAAAATCGGACGAAAATCGGACGAAATCCGACGAAATAACATGTTTCGTCTAGTTTTCGTCGCCAAAAAATCACAGTCATTTCTCCCCGAGAATGGCTTTGGGCTGTGTGACGAAAATCGGACGAAATAACAAATTTCGTCTAGTTTTCGTCGCCAAAAAATCAGACGAAATCCGACGAAAATAACATGTTTCGTCTAGTTTTCGTCGCCAAAAAATCATAGTGACCCTTACCATCTTCACCACCTCCATCTCCTCTCACAGAGAGAGTCAAAGAGTGAGAGAGTGAGCAGAGAGAGTGAGAAAGTGAAAGAGTGGGTGAGCAGAGAGAAAGAGAGAGTGAAAGAAAGAGTAAGAGAGAAACAAAGAGTGAGAGAGAAATAGAGAGTGAAGGAGAGAGAGAGAGAGAGAGAGAGAGAGAGAGTTGAAGAGAGGAGGGGTGCAACCCACGTTCCAGCAACCCTCCTTCGTCCTTTGCTCCGGCGACGCGCAAAAAATCGGACGAAATCCGACGAAATAACATGTTTCGTCTAGTTTTCGTCGCCAAAAAATCACAGTCATTTCTCCCCGAGAATGGCTTTGGGCTGTGTGACGAAAATCGGACAAAATAACAAATTTCGTCTAATTTTCATCGCCGAAAAATCAGACGAAATCCGACGAAAATAACATGTTTCGTCTAGTTTTCGTCGCCAAAAAATCATAGTGACCCTTACCATCTTCACCACCTCCATCTCCTCTCACATAGAGAGTCAAGAGTGAGAGAGTGAGCAGAGAGAGTGAGAGAGTGAAAGAGTGGGTGAGCAGAGAGAAAGATAGAGTGAATGAAAGAGTGAGAGAGAAACAAAGAGTGAGAGAGAAACAGAGAGTGAAGGAGAGAGAGAGAGAGAGAGAGAGAGAGAGAGAGAGAGAGAGAGAGAGAGAGTTGAAGAGAGAAGGGGTGCAACCCACGTTCCAGCAGCCCTCCTCCTCAAGCTCCGGCGACCATCCGACACCGGCCCGCCAACCTCCTCCACCTCCTCTCACGGTGGCAGTCAAGCCCAAGCCCGAGCCGACCTTCCCTAGCTCCGGCGGTCCACAACCGAGCCGGCGCCCAACCCCTGCTGCCGCGCTGCCGTCGCCGTCAAACCCGAAAAATCACAGTCAGTAAAAGGGTAGTTTGGTCCCAAAGAGTTTCAATGGTCATTTTGGTAAAGCCAAAAGCAACCTGGCCCATTCTCAACAATAGTTAAGAGTTGGTGGCCATTTCGGTAAAAACCTCATATTTTTTTGAGTTTTTTTACAAATCTATCCCTATAAACTAGTCTAATTACTTACTAGTCCCTTAAAATCTTATGTTTGTAAGTCAACCCACAAAAACATGGAAAATTATACGTATTCAACCCCTCTGATTAACTACCATCTCAAAAGATGAATATACTTAAAATATTCTCTTGTTGATTGTTAGGTGTAAACAATAATAGATGCCAAACCTATCAAACGAGGGTGGAGGACTTTCAAATAATTGTAGGAGACTAAATGAGCATTGAAGAAAGATCAGAGTGGAGCTTAATAACATTGAAAACAACTGAAATTAGCCCATACAGGTGATAAGTCATCATTTGAGCATAGAAAAAATTGATCTTTAAACCTCAGGTTAGAAGATCACCATGTTTAACCAACTTTCTATTGACGGATAGTAATGGAGGAGTAAATATACACAACTGTATATATTTTAAAAGGTGGATAAGAAAATTTAAAATGGACAAGGGTTAATACATAATTATATTAATATATAGGGGTCAATTTATAAAAAAATAATTTTTTTTATTTTTATAGAAAAAATTATTTTTTAAAAAAACCTTTACCTTGGAAACAGTAGCTTTCCAGCTCTAACCCTGTGGATTCTTCACCGACAAGCCCTCCAGGAATGACAAAACATCTGCCAAGGAATCTTGTAAGGGTTCAAGGACTTTGATGTAAATTTGTTTCTCATGAGCTTGAAAGTTTCATACCCGTGGTCACAAGGGAGAACATTTTTGCTACCCGATTGATTTGCTGCACTTTCTTGCTGCCCAATCGTGATGTGCCACATCCTTCATTAAAAAGGATATAATGGGGCAATAAAATGTAGAGTCGGTCGGGCATCAAGTATAGTTTCTGTTGTGCCCTTTTAATAGACTACGTGGCAGATCATAATTGGACCGTAAGCAAGTGCAGGAAATCAATCTCCGAGCCGAGCTGAGCCGAGCCGAGCCATTGTTCATTTGCTCACCATATCATGGTGGAAGAGCAAATCTCATTCTCTCAAACATTCCGGAGAGGGAACACGACGAGAAAATATTCAGTGGGTCAGACGTACGTACACCACATCAGCTGTGTATCCCGCACATCTTAATCGTGCATTGGGTCGGACCTACCATGTCACCGTAGCCATACGGTGAAGAGATCAAGGACATGTTTTAAAATCAGGATCGTACCGGATGGTTCAACTACTGGACCCGTGAACCGGCCAAAATTCTAGGTATGAGAAACACAAAAATCGAAATTATCATAAACCCAACTTAAATCCGGCAAAACAGCCGACCCACCGGTTGAACTGCTAACCCATATGACCGTTTGACAGTTCAATGAACCATTGTTTATTAAAAAATCCTAAAATACATCATCGTAGTTCTATTCAAGCACTTCAACCTCTGATGCCTTTCGTCCACGTCCCATCTGGCGTGCCGTACCACACCTTGAGGTGCAGCAGGTGGGGGAGGAAGAATGCTTCCAAAGGTCGAGCAGTAGGTTGTGCCGGGCCAAGCAGGGAGCATCAACACACCTATAGGATGTGCCTCACCGAGCACGGTAGTTCTTCTCGATCTGGTACCCGATCGAGAGGTAGAGTTGGGCATACGCCGACAGGTGGGAGTTGGGCACCCTGAAGGTGTACCCGTCGCCGGTCCTAGACCGGGGGAGTTGAACGTCACCATGACGTTTAGGAGCCAAATTAAGTTCCTCAAAGATTTGACCTTGGAGTCCTTCGGTCCATCGGGGGCCTCCTCGACGAGCCGCTCATTCTATTGATCTCGACTGAAGGTTTGCGAGCACCCCATGCGTCGTGCCCTCGCTCGCTGCGAGGTACGCGACGCACTTCTCCCAGAGGCTACGCCGGAAGGCGTCGTCCTTGAGGAAGCAGCCGACGTAGCCAAAGAGGAGTAAGACGTTGGCCCAAGCCACTACATCGTCGGTCGGGGGCTTGTCGTTGGTGACAGCGAAGTGTGGGTCAGGGTTCGAGGCGAGGGAGCGAGAATTGTTGTGATCTGAAATCCTCACGGAGTGGAATACGACAAGTGTAGAAAGCATCACGATGGAGACGACTACCGACAAGACTGAGCCAATAGATAAACACAAGCAAAACACCTAAGAAATTCCAGCAATGACCAATTGATGGATTTACTAGTATGGGAAAAACCCAAGTACAAGTATATTTGTCTGTAACCAATCCCTCATATACCCCACAAAGAGATACCCCCCAGAGAGAATAGATCCTGCAGCCCTACATCCCGTAGAACACCAAAGAAAACCCTCCCTAAGACCTTCTGGTCTCCAATGGATTTCTTTTTTTCTCTCTTGATAATGACTACCTTCTAATCTCTCCCTTAAGTTGCTCTTGTACCTCCATGATGCCCTAGGTTCGTCCTAGGACATATTTTTTATAACCATACTGTTGGAAGTTAATCCGGGTCAGAGACTCACAGCGGAAGCGATTTGGCGGTCGAAAGACCGTTGATGGTGCACGTTACACTATTTAAACTTTCATAGAAACTAATCTACATATGTGTGCATGTTTATGCACGAGAATCGAAAAACCCCTAACGGCAATCTAGCGTGATGATTAACTAGCATGCATGCAAATCATAATGCTCGCTAGATCTACATGTTAGATTACACATACCTTTCGTACGGATCTTTTAACCGCGGAGAATTGTCTTCTTTGTCGATGGAGACGGAAGATCGTTCGCGAAGATGCCGATGGTACGAATGAAGATGTTGCCTTCTTGTTCACCCGATCTCACACGATGCACGGAACGTCGCTCTCGGTTCTCTGAGTGCCTCCGAAGAACGACCCTTCTCCTTCTTCAGAACTCCGCGCGAGGAAGACGAAGTATCAAGCGGGAAACGGGAGATTGATCAGAGAGAGAACTAGAGAGATGATGGGAGAGGGGGGTTCGGTTTTTTTGGCACATTGGGCCGGCGCCCCATAGGTCCTTTTATAGGGCCGGCCTACCCCCTTGGATAAGGATCCAAGGGGATAAAAACCTCCCACAATTATCTCTCCATTATCTCCTTTTTATCTCTCCGCGTATTTATCCGTTTTCCCACTTTTTAGGGCTCGACTTTATCCGTTTTTATCGCCCCATCCCTATCTATATGGCCGGCCCTATAGATGAGGGATTCTTATCCCTACATCATAGGGCCGGCCCTAGCACGGTGTCACACCAGTCCCTAAGACCTTCTGGTCTCCAATGGATTTCTTTTTCTCTCCCTTGATAATTACTACCTTCTAATCTCTCCCTTAGGTTGCTCTTGTGCCTCCATGATGCCCTAGGTTCGTCCTAGGACATCTCTTTTATAACCATACATTCGTATTCGACTTGGAGAAGGAATCACACGAGAAAACACAGGCTGAATCGCCTCAGCGACGTGCTGCCATACCAACCCAACCTTAGTTTTCTCGTCCGACTTTTCTACCCATACCAGTCGTGCACATGACCTAGGAAGTCGTGCGCATGACTCTTCCTGGTCGAGTCCTTCGCCCCTTGTGCTCTGTCTTTTGTCGTTTCTTCATGCATGAACCCTGGAGTTGTATGTGACTTGTTTGAAACGATATCTTCAACAATCTTCATATTGACTTAATAACAAGACATGAGAACCTTCTCGAGTCACAGATATTATATCTTTGAATCATGAATAAATCTCCTGATCATCGTCACTGCCTTTGCCCCTGTACCAGATAGCTAATCACCTTGCTTGGTGATTGTCCAAGTCTTTTGACTTGATCGACCTCTTGATCATCCTCGCTCCTAAGCTTGCGCCACCTACATCTTTGTTCTTTACCGAACATCGTGCATGTGTCATCGCTCTCCCAGCAAACATCATAATAATAGAAGCTCCTACCATCGTCCATCAACGACACCGCCATAAATCGCGGCCCTTGATTAGCTCTATGACGCCGCTCGCACACAGAGCTTCCAAGTTATTGCCCATTGGCCAATGCTTGAATATCTTTCATACCTTGCTGCATTATAGGTGTGCCCGCGACTGAGTCCACCGCCACCACGACCATTATCGCCTTTTTTTCCATTGTTCGTCGATAGCTACCACACCTTGCTAGACCATAGGTGTGCCCACGACCGTGCCTGTCGCTACGTCATCCGTCAGCACCCACATTGCCCGTCGGCGATCCACACCGGTGCCCGTCGACACCTTCTCTAGTCACTCGTCAGCAACCCATATCAGCCCACTTGTCGTCGACTAAACACGATGCTGTCGGTGACTCCCATGCCATCGAGGTGCTTCCCCTCGACTAGGCACTCGCACATACCGTGCCATCACGACTTGCTATCGCGATTAGTCGGCTGGGGAGTAGGTGCCTAGAACGCACCCTCGGCGTATCGGTCTCATATTACTAGCGTATTGATCCTGTATCCCCAGTGTATCAGTCCCGTATTACTAGCGTAGAAAAAGATGGTGAAGGATTACAGAATAAAAGTGAAGGAAGCATGGCTGTAAATTCTCAAGTAAGCAAACGTTATATTATAATCTTCTTCTGAATTTCTGTCACCGGTTGTCACATGTTTCTTTGTGATGGAATCCTCTGTTGCTTTCTTTTTTTTGTGTAACTCATTATTGTTGGTAATTTCCCCTAGTACTAGCACTTTGGGTTCATAACTCATTTGTGGCTTCTAGACCTGACAAAAAAAAACTCTCTCAAATGAATTGGTTTTCACAGCAGATGTATTGTTGCTTCATCGATGGAATTTTTTTTTTCAGCTTAATTAAAAGGTTTGTCGGTTTTATATAGCAAGGGGAGCATATTATCCAGTTAGATTATAATTTATTTCGTATTGTCGTGCTAGAACCAATAAAGTAGGTAACCCTACATGCCAAAAACCTTTGTGCTACCCAGCTGTTGCAATATCTTGAATCTTTCCTACCCCAAGGCCTCTCCTCCTTTTGGTTGACACACAATATTCCTAGTTTCCTACTAACATGCGAAGAGCTTGATCCCCAGAGAAATTTCATCGTGACCTTTTCTATTTCACCCTGCACGGAACTTGGAGCAGCAAAAGCTGAATTCCATTAGTAGCTATAGATCTGTAAAATAAGTCTCCGAAGCTCTAGCCTTCCTCCTAAAGAAAGGAACCTGGATGTCCCCAACATTCAACTATCTTTCATACTCTATCTGTTCAAGAGGGAGACTTGATTATGTCACTGGCAATTTTGCTACATTTAGTCCAAACTCATCCACAAACCCTCCTTTTATCAGTGCAAGATCTTGGTAAGAAAGCTTTACTTTTTTCCCTTCTAATTTTCAGCCCAGAAATGGCTTGCTTCAAACCTATGAGGAGCTAGATTGAGCGAAGATTCTCTATTAGGCTTCAGAAAGATCAATGGTTGGGAATGAAGGATGACAAATGCAGGCCCTAATTCAGTGCACCAGTTTAGCATTAAAACCCAGTTCTTTCACAGCATGATTTAGAAAGGCCTCCTTATTGATTTTTTCAACTGAAAATCCTTAACCAACTCATGAGCCAAGTAGCCAAAAGCATGGTACATCTCATATCTCTAATGGTGTGCAACTTAAACGAGGAAAAATAAATTTATCATTGACTAGAAGGCCCATGTCTAACTATGCAAGAAAATTTAATTAATTAGTCAGCCGATCCATTGGAAGTTTAAAATTTGTAAATTCTGTATACAAATTATTTGTTTAATGTATTCCAGAGATATAATTCTAAATACATCAAGATCAAAAACTAGTTTGGCACATGGTTAAGCTTTTTCTTTTTCATTAATATTTTTCAGGTATCACTAGCCATCTACCATATGTAGAAGACAATATATGACTACTATGACATGACCCATGTTTTTGCTTGTGAGAATTGGTAGAAGGGCAAATAAGTAGTCGTCGGACATCTGCACCAATCCTCGTGAACTGTTTTATTTCGCAAAATTGGAATTTTGCTTGAGCTTAAGAAGATGAGGCGGTGTTTGGATACAACTTTGCATATTTTAGCTTTTGTGGGCCGGGTTTTTTTTCCCCCCGGTCGAAGCTTTTTCTTGTACAACCTCCATGGATTTTGCTAAAAAGCTTCCAGAAAGCTTATTTGAGCTTATGTTGGATGCTGATCCATCAAAAGTCCTTCCCTTGAATCATGCTTCCAACTTAGAGTTGAACTCTTTGATAACTATTAAGTTCTCATCCATCCTTGAGAGATTCCTGTTGAACGTGGATGCCTGTTATCTCTTTTTGTTTGACTGAATTGAGACCTGCAGACAAATCAGGATATTCTCTCTACTGCTGTATGAACCACAACCTACTAGCTTTGTTCCCATCAATCTGGTGACTGTTCGCCCATTATCTTGCCCTACTGGATTATTCACTAATTTCTCAAGGTTGTGTTGTAACCCTGTACTTCATTCTGTTCTCAACCTCCATTTTTAACTTCTTTTTCTGGAGAATGATGAGTAGACTTCTTATTGATGAGTTAGACCTAACTGCAAAAGGTTTTCCTTTAGTGTCAAGCGATTCTTATCCATATAACTCCCTACACTTTACCCTAATGACACAAAACCGCCTTTTTCATCAGTAGTTGCGCATCAACTTCTTTATTGTTCCTTAGTTATAAAATAAATTAGTCGGCTTTTAAATCTTGTACGCCGAGCAATGCAGACTGGGTGATGCAGGCGGAAGGGTAAATAAGCACTTGGCAGCAAGATAGAGGGCATAGTTGGATTGTCGAGCGTCAGCGAGGGTTATGGCTGTTAGTTAGGGCATTTTCACCATTTCCAAAATTGAGTAGGTTGTTTTGAATGTTAAGTGGGTGCCCATAGAATAGAAATGGCGGTTCCGGATCGATGCTAAGCACCCCGTACCAGAGGAACCATGCTTCCTTGGAGAAGGTCATGAACCAGTTTTGAATGCTAAGTGGGTGCCCATAAAATTATTTGTAAATATTTTCTTCTCTTTTATTGGATAATTAGGATGGGGAATATTGAAGAGAGATTGTAATAAATATTTTCTCACATTTTTTTATGATTTCTTTTATAACAAGGCAGGAGATATGGAAATGAAACAGAACATTCCCTTCCCAAATTTACTAAAGGCATCTTTTGACTTGTACTGGTAGGATCAAGATGTATTATCTATGCCCCTATAATAAAAGGTGCTATGATCTCTTCTACTAAAATCCTACTACACCCATGGGGAAACCGGATCTCATATCAAAGAGTACACCTGTGGGTGCAAAAATTGTACCGGACCAGATCAGAGCAGCATGGGCCCGCGCAACGGCCCAAATGGGTAAGCCCGCCTGGGCTCACATGGGCCCACTCTACGAGGCTCGCAGATCAAGCCCTACCCCTTATTGGGCCCGAACAACGGCCCAATAAGGGCCCAGCAAGGAGGCCCAGAACCAGGGCCACGTCATCAGCGCCACGTCATCACTGCCATATCGGACACGTGCCTACGCTATAAAAGGACCCCCAAGGCATCCAGGAAGGGGGTTGGTCATTCGATCAGAGGAGGAGAGGATCCAGAGCCAGAGCCAGAGCCCTCTATTCTCCCCACCTTGTTCTCTTCTAGTTGCTCCGTGCAACCCCACTGTACGAAGCTTCTCTCGGCCTGTCGAGAGAACGCTCACCCCTTATTGACTTAAATTATAGTGAAGATCAGGTGGCACCTCTCGCCCGGAGACGTAGGTCGTAAGGCCGAACTCCGTCACCAATCCTTGTGTCATCGCTCTTTATTCTCTCTATCTATTCTCCCATCTCTCTAACTCTACAAACCATCAAATTCAATCAAGGCTGTGGGGTGGGATTCTCGATCAAGGCGGCTCGGAAATTTTCCCCCACAATCTTTGGCGCCGTCTGTGGGATATCGATAGAGGTCTTACCCACACCTCTACCGACTCCTATTCAGCTTGTGGTGACGAGCCACAAGTCCTCCTCCAAATCAACCTCAACGCCTTCATCACGCCGACAAGGGCCCAGCAAGGAGGCCCAGAACCAGTGCCACATCATCATCGCCACGTCATCGCTGCCATATCGGGCTCATTCCTACGCTATAAAAGGACCCCCAAGGCATCCAGGAAGGGGGTTGGTCATTCCATCAGAGGAGGAGGATTCCAGAGCAAGTGCTAGAGCTCCATTCTTCTCTCCTTGTTTCTCTTCTAATTGCTCCGTGCAAACACATTGTAAGAAGCTTCTCTCGGCCTGTCGAGAGAACGCTCAACCCTCCATACTCATATTATAGTGAAGATCAGGTGGCACCTCTCGCCCGGAGACGTAGGTCGCAAGACCGAACTCCGTCACCAACCCTTGTGTCATCGCCCTTTACTCTCTCTATCTATTCTCACATCTCTCTAACTCTACAAACAATCTAATTCAATCAAGGCTGTGGGGGCGGGGTTCCCGATCAAGGCGGCTCGGAAATTCTCCCCCACAATCTTTGGCGCCGTCTGTGGGATATCGTTAGAGGTCTTACCCACACCTCTACCGACTCCTATTCAACTTGTGGTGACGAGCCACAAGTCCTCCAAATCAACCTCAACGTCTTCATCACGCCGACATCAACACGCTCAATGGTGAAGGCCAGCACCAACCCACCAAAGGCGGGTGCTGGACGAACAAATGATCTGCTGATCGAGGAGGAACAAGAAGTCTCGGTTGCAACTAACCAAAGAAATGTTCGAGAACGGCTGGGGCCGCAAGGCAGCCATCCAGAAGGGCACAGCGATCGGCGAGACCCGTCACCCCCGAGGCGTCGGTCTGGCAAAGAACATGCTATTCAAGGGAGCGAGCCTCAGGCTACATACAAGATCTCGGCTGCCGACTTCCAGCTGCTAAATCTCCTCAAGAAGAATGCGGCTTGCTGTGGGTGCAAAAATTGTACCGGACCAGATCAGAGCAGCATGGGCCCGCGCAACGGCCCAAATGGGTAAGCCCGCCTGGGCTCATATGGGCCCACTCTACGAGGCTCGCAGATCAAGCCCTACCCCTTATTGGGCCCGAACAACGGCCCAATAAGGGCCCAGCAAGGAGGCCCAGAACCAGGGCCACGTCATCAGCGCCACGTCATCACTGCCATATCGGACACGTGCCTACGCTATAAAAGGACCCCCAAGGCATCCAGGAAGGGGGTTGGTCATTCGATCAGAGGAGGAGAGGATCCAGAGCCAGAGCCAGAGCCCTCTATTCTCCCCACCTTGTTCTCTTCTAGTTGCTCCGTGCAACCCCACTGTACGAAGCTTCTCTCGGCCTGTCGAGAGAACGCTCACCCCTTATTGACTTAAATTATAGTGAAGATCAGGTGGCACCTCTCGCCCGGAGACGTAGGTCGTAAGGCCGAACTCCGTCACCAATCCTTGTGTCATCGCTCTTTATTCTCTCTATCTATTCTCCCATCTCTCTAACTCTACAAACCATCAAATTCAATCAAGGCTGTGGGGTGGGATTCTCGATCAAGGCGGCTCGGAAATTTTCCCCCACAATCTTTGGCGCCGTCTGTGGGATATCGATAGAGTTCTTACCCACACCTCTACCGACTCCTATTCAGCTTGTGGTGACGAGCCACAAGTCCTCCTCCAAATCAACCTCAACGCCTTCATCACGCCGACATCAACACGCTCGATGGTGAAGGCCAGCACCAACCCACCAAAGGCGGGTGCTGATCGGACAATCGACGTGCTAATCGAAGAAGAACAAGAAGTCTCGGTTGCAACCAATCGAAGAAATGTTTATAAGCGACTGGGGCCAAAAGGAAGTCATCCGGGAAGCCACAGCAATCGGCAGGACCCACCATTCCCGAGGCAACAATCTGGCAAAGAGCACGCCACCCAAGGGGACAACGATCTAACTACATACGAAATTTCGGCTGCTGATTTCCAGCTGTTGAACCTTCTCAAGAGGAACGCAGCCCTCGAGCAAGAGAGGGATTCCCTAAAGAAGGTAGCTGGAAGAGCGGGGGTTGTGGCCTACAACTCTCCAACTGCTGATGAAGACCAACCAAAGACCTTCGATTCTGCCCATTCAGGTCGGAAGCTCGAAGGCCATTCGGCTACGCCCTCTCGAGGCTAAAGTCCGATAAAAAGGCTCCTGGCAACCCAGGTCAATCAAAGACCTTTGATTCCGCCCATTCAAGTCGGAAGCTCGAAGGCAATTCGGTTACGCCCTCTCGAGGCTAAAGTCCGACAAAAAGGCTCCTGGCAACCCAGGTCAACCAAAGACCTTCGATTCCGCCCATTCAAGTCGGAAGCTCGAAGGCAATTCGGCTACGCCCTCTCGAGGCTAAAGTCCGATAAAAAGGCTCCTGGCAACCCAGGTCAACTAAAGACCTTCGATTCCGCCCATTCAAGTCGGAAGCTCGAAGGCAATTCGGCTACGCCCTCTCGAGGCTAAAGCCCGATAAAAAGGCTCCTGGCAACCCAGGTCAACCAAAGACCTTCGATTCCGCCCATTCAAGTCGGAAGCTCGAAGGTAAGTCGGCTACGCCCTCTCGAGGCTAAAGTCCGATAAAAAGGCTCTTGGCAACCTAGGTCAACCAAAGACCTTCAATTCCGCCCGTTCAAGTCGGAAGCTCGAAGGCAATTCGGCTACGCCCTCTCGAGGCTAAAGACCGATAAAAAGGCTCCTGGCAACCCAGGTAACCAAAGACCTTCGATTCCGCCCATTCAAGTCGGAAGCTCGAAGGCAATTCGGCTACGCCCTCTCGAGGCTAAAGTCCGATAAAAAGCTCCTGGTAACCCAGGTCAACCAAAGACCTTCGATTCCACCCATTCAAGTCGGAAGCTCGAAGGCAATTCGGCTACGCCCTTTCAAGGTGAAAGTCAGATAAAAATGCTCCTGACAATCCAGGTCAAGCTAAACTATCAACTATACTTATCCGAGGCAATGAGAATAAGTCCAAGGCAGGCGTCGTCGCTTTGACATGCACCAAGTTCAAGGAGACATCCTTGACACTCGAAGACAAAGTCCGAGGCGACCAATGCCTCGGCACTCTACAAGCCCAAGGCCCGGTCCTTGGCACCCGTAGACAAAGTCCGAGGCGGCCAATGCCTTGGCACTCTACGAGCCCAAGGCCCAGCCCTTGGCATTCGAAGACAAAGTCCAAGGCGACCAATGCCTCGGCACTCTACAAGCCCAAGGCCCAGCCCTTGGCATTCGAAGACAAAGTCCGAGGCGACCAATGCCTCGACACTCTACAAGCCCAAGGCATAGCCCTTGGCATTTGAAGACAAAGTCCGAGGCGACCAATGCCTCGGTACTCTACAAGCCCAAGGCCTAGCCCTTGGCATTCGAAGACAAAGTCCGAGGCGGCCAATGCCTCGGTACTCTACAAGCCCAAGGCCCAGCCCTTGGCATTCGAACACGAAGTCCGAGGCAACCAATGCCTCGGCACTCTACAAGCCCAAGGCCTAGCCCTTGGCATTCGAAGACAAAGTCCGAGGCGGCCAATGCCTCGGTACTCTACAAGCCCAAGGCCCAGCCCTTGGCATTCGAACACGAAGTCCGAGGCGACTAACGCCTCGGCACTCTACAAGCCCAAGGCCCAGCCCTTGGCACCCGAAGACAAAGTCCGAGGCGACCAATGCCTCGGCACTCTACAAGCCCAAGGCCTAGCCCTTGGCACTCGAAGACCAAGTCTGAGGCGACCAGCGCCTCGGCACTCTACAAGCCCAAGGCCCGGTCCTTGACACCCGAAGACAAAGTCCGAGGCGACCAATGCCTCGGCACTCTACAAGCCCAAGACCTAGCCCTTGGCACTAGAAGATAAAGTCCGAGGCGACCAATGCCTCAGCACTCTACAAGCCCAAGGCCCAGCCCTTGGCACTCGAAGACAAAGTCCGAGGCGACCAATACCTCGACACTCTACAAGCCCAAGGCCCGGTCCTTGGCACCCGTAGACAAAGACCGAGGCGGCCAATGCCTCGGCACTCTATGAGCCCAAGGCCCAGCCCTTGGCACTCGAAGACAAAGTCCGAGGCGACCAGCGCCTCGGCACTCTACAAGCCCAAGGCCCAGCTCTTGGCATTCGAAGACAAGGTCCGAGACGTCGTCGCCGACGTATTGGCATTCGATCAAAAGTCCAAGCTTAGTCTTGTCACTCAGGTCTAAGCATTAGATTGTCAATGGCCATCACCTTTTCTCGACGACTAACGGTTCCAAACCGGTCAGGGGGTGGTCGGTCTGACTCTGTCATTGCGTGTCTCCACACTGGTGTAGTCGACGGTGGGTAACACGGGATAAAATGGTGCTTCCTTGATCCTGGCCAAGTCAACACTCTCGCGTGACCGTAGTACCTGGTGAATACAGTAACCAGGTACGGTAATACATTGGGTGAAGACCGGCTGGCCATCATGCGGCGTCATCCTAGATTATCTCTAAGAAGCCCCCTCGAATGTAGCATTGTCCCTCGCCGACATCCTCGCGCACCAGCGTTTTACCGAAAAAGTGTCGGTTTCAAAGGGGGCTGAAATTCGAAAAATACACTATTTTCAATACCGACACTTTTTGGTCTTTTCTAAGCAGCCCCAATAATGGGGTGTCGACACCAACAAGCAGCCCCCCCCCCTCGGTTTCGCACAAAAACCGAGTAGGGAAGAGGTGACGGCACACCATCAGCAGCACACCCCTCGGTTTCGTCAGAAAACTGAGAGGGGGTATGTGTCGGCATCTACAAGCAGCCCTCCCTCGGTTTCGTAGAAAAACCGAGTGGGGAGGGGATGACGGCACACCATCAGCACACCCCTCGGTTTCGTCAGAAAACCGAGAGGGGGTGTGTGTCGGCACCAACAAGCATCCCCCCCTCGGTTTCGCACAAAAACCAAGTGGGGAGGGGGTGACGGCACACCATCAGCACACCCTTCGGTTTCGTCAGAAAACCGAGAGGGGGTGTGTGTCAGCACCAATAAGCAGCCCCCCCTCGGTTTCGCACAAAAACCGAGTAGGGAAGAGGTGACGGCACACCATCAGCAGCACACCCCTCGGTTTCGTCAAAAACCGAGAGGGGGTGTGTGTCGGCATCAACAAGCAACCCCCCCTCGGTTTCGCACAAAAACCGAGTGGGGAGGGGATGACGGCCCACCATCAGCACACCCCTCGGTTTCGTCAGAAAACCGAGAGGGGGTGTGTGTCGGCACCAACAAGCAGCCCCCCTCGGTTTCGCACAAAAACCGAGTAGGGAAGAGGTGACGGCACACCATCAGCAGCACACCCCTCGGTTTCGTCAAAAACCGAGAGGGGGTATGTGTCGGCATCTACAAGCAGCCCTCCCTCGGTTTCGCAGAAAAACCGAGTGGGGAGGGGATGACGGCACACCATCAGCACACCCCTCGGTTTCGTCAAAAAACCGAGAGGGGGGTGTGTCGGCGTCAACAAGCAGCCCACCTCTCGGTTTCGTCAGAAAACCGAGAGGGGGATGTGTCGGCGTCAACAAGCAGCCCACCCCTCGGTTTCGTCAGAAAACCGAGAGGGGGGTGTATCGGCGTCAACAAGCAGCCCACCTCTCGGTTTCGTCAGAAAACCGAGAGGGGGATGTGTCGGCGTCAACAAGCAGCCCACCCCTCGGTTTCGCCAGGAAACCGAGAGGGGGGTGTGTCGGCGTCAACAAGCATCCCACCCCTCGGTTTCGCCAGAAAACCAAGAGGGGGGGGTGTGTCGGCGTCAACAACAGACCACCTCTCGGTTTTGCCAGAAAACCGAGAAGGAGGACGTATCGACATCAACACACAACCCCCCCCCCCCTCGGATTTGTCAAAACTGAGAAAGGGGGGGGGGTCTTGGATTCAATAGCAACTCTGCCGAACCCGTCACGTGTGGAGAAAGGAAGGAGAGAGAGAGGGGAAAAGGCTGGCTCTCTCACCAAAGTCCAAAGCAAAGAAAAGAAAGAAAGAGAAGCAGCTCTCTCGGACCGAAAGCAAAGAAAAGGAAAGAGAGAGAGCGCAGCTCTCATCAAAGAAAGGAAAGAGAGAGAGAGAGAGAGAGCGATCTTCTCTCATCAAAGAAAGGAAAGAGAGAGAGCGCAGCTCTCATCAAAGAGAGAGAGCGATCTTCTCTCATCAAAGAAAGGAAGGTAAGGGGAGTAGAAGGAAAGAGAGGGAGGGCGATCCAGCCGGGAGGGCCGCCCGCAGCTCCCCTCTCCGATCCGATCGGGGCCAGCCCCCCCGGCCCACGACCGGTCGCCGACCGCCCTGCTCCACCAACTTCCGCCGCCCTTCTCTCCCCCAACCTCTCCATCCCCACAGTCGACCTCTCCCTCCCCCGCACCCTCACCGTCGACCTCGTCCGCGACGCCGCCCGGGACTGGGGCTTCTTCCAGGTCACCAACCACGGGATCCTCCTCCCGGTCATCGATGCCACCGTCTCCGCCGTCCGATCGTTCCACAAGCTCCCCACCGCCCACCGTTCCAGCCGCTACTCCCACGTCCTCGCCGGCGGTGTCTCCTATTCGTCCAACTTCGACCTGTTCCGGTCCGCGGCTGCTAGCTAGCGGGACACGCTGCAGGTCAAGATGGGCCCGATTCGGCCGGACCCGAAGCGGATCCCGGAAGTGTGCCGAGAGGAGCTGCTGGCGTGGGACGAGCACGTGACCAGTGTGGGGCGGCGAATTTCAGGGATGTTGTCGGAGGGGCTCGGGGTGGACCCGGGCCGACTAAAGGGGGCCACCTGTCTGGAGGGGAGGTCGATGGTTTGCCACTATTACCCCCCGCGCCCTGAGCCGGATCTGACGGTGGGGACAGCAGATCACACGGACCCTGGTGTGCTAACGGTGCTGATACGGGATCACGTCGGTGGTCTGCAGGTCAAGCGAAGGGGAGACAACGGGGAGACCTCTTGGGTCGATGTCAAGCCCATGCCCGGGGCCTTGGTCATCAACGTTGGTGATCTCCTACAGATATTTTTGAATGATGAGTACAAGCGTGTGGACCATCGGGTGGTGGCCAATTCTCGTCAAGAAGCAAGGGTTTCAATTGCCGGTCTTCTTTGTCCTTGGAAATAGGGGGGAGTCTGAATTCTACGGTACTTTGTCGGAGCTTGTTTCACCTGATAAGCCATCCTGATATCGGAAGTTCACGATGGAGGAGTTCATGGGTTTCTTCTTCAGCAAGGAGTCTCGGCGTCCTCTCGGTCGGAAAACGCACTGCTTCCTCTGAAACGCCCACACACAAAACCGAGACTTTTTGGCTCGCACCAAAAGGGTCTCGGTGTTGGCAGAAGGAAAAGGGGTCTCGGCGTCCTCTCGGTCGGGAAATGTACTGAGTTTTCGGAAACGCCCACTCGCAAAACCGAGACTTTTGGCTCGAACCAAAAGAGTCTCGGCGTCGGCGGAAGGCAAAGGAGTCTCGGCGTCCTCTCGGTCGGAAAACGCACTGCTTCCTCTGAAACGCCCACACACAAAACCGAGACTTTTTGGCTCGCACCAAAAGGGTCTCGGTGTTGGCAGAAGGAAAAGGGGTCTCGGCGTCCTCTCGGTCGGGAAATGTACTGAGTTTTCGGAAACGCCCCCTCGCAAAACCGAGACTTTTGGCTCGCGCCAAAAAGGGTCTCGGCATCGGCGGAAGAAGGCTCTGCTAATACGAACCGCGGCACCGACAACCCTCGCCAACCGCGCCAGGATCCTAAAGCGTTTGCACCTTGGAATCCCAGCCGACCCAGGTGGTCCTGACCCGACTGGGAGGGGGTAACTGTGGGTGCAAAAATTGTACCGGACCAGATCAGAGCAGCATGGGCCCGCGCAACGGCCCAAATGGGTAAGCCCGCCTGGGCTCACATGGGCCCACTCTACGAGGCTCGCAGATCAAGCCCTACCCCTTATTGGGCCCGAACAACGGCCCAATAAGGGCCCAGCAAGGAGGCCCAGAACCAGGGCCACGTCATCAGCGCCACGTCATCACTGCCATATCGGACACGTGCCTACGCTATAAAAGGACCCCCAAGGCATCCAGGAAGGGGGTTGGTCATTCGATCAGAGGAGGAGAGGATCCAGAGCCAGAGCCAGAGCCCTCTATTCTCCCCACCTTGTTCTCTTCTAGTTGCTCCGTGCAACCCCACTGTACGAAGCTTCTCTCGGCCTGTCGAGAGAACGCTCACCCCTTATTGACTTAAATTATAGTGAAGATCAGGTGGCACCTCTCGCCCGGAGACGTAGGTCGTAAGGCCGAACTCCGTCACCAATCCTTGTGTCATCGCTCTTTATTCTCTCTATCTATTCTCCCATCTCTCTAACTCTACAAACCATCAAATTCAATCAAGGCTGTGGGGTGGGATTCTCGATCAAGGCGGCTCGGAAATTTTCCCCCACAACACCCATTTGGAAAAGGGATTCCAGTGGGTTTCCCTTATATCAAAGGGATTGTTTGGGCACCCCTTCGCATACACATCCCTAACAAATATTGATATTAGACATAATCAGATTTCTCTTTTCAATTACCCCTGGTTTCCCTCATAAAAAAGGGGTTTCTTGTTGGGTTCCCCTATATTGTTTATGCACCCCCTTTTCACATACACTCCTAATAAATGGTGATATTATACATCACCAGGTTAAGAGAAGGGTGGGTGAGTGTGATTAGGGCTGGCAATTCTGGACCCGACACGATCCGACACGAATTTAGCAGGTTTGGGTTTGGGTTAAACGGGTTCAGGTCGTAAACGGGTCGACACGGTAGACCCTTTTAATAAACTAGTCTAATTACTTATTAGTCCCTTAAAATCTTATGTTTGTAAATCAACCCACAAAAACATGTAAAATTATACATATTCAACCCCTCTGATTAACTACCAACTCAAAAGATGAATATACTTAAAATATTCTATTGTTGATTGTTAGGTGTAAACAATAATAGATGCCAAACCTATCAAACGAGGGTGGAGGACTTTCAAATAATTGTAGGAGACTAAATAAGCATTGAAGACAGGTCAGAGTGGAGCTTAATAACATTGAAAACAACTGAAATTAGCCATACAAGTGATAAGTCATCATTTGAGCATAGAAAAAATTGATCTTTAAACCTCAGGTTAGAAGATCACCATGTTTAACCAACTTTCTATTGACGGATAGTAATGGAGGAGTAAATATACACAACTGTATATATTTTAAAAGGTGGATAAGAAAATTTAAAATGGACAAGGGTTAATACATAATTATATTAATATGTAGGGGTCAATTTATAAAAAAATATTTTTTTTTATTTTTATAGAAAAAATTATTTTTTAAAAAAACCTTTATCTTGGAAACAGTAGCTTTCCAGCTCTAACCCTGTGGATTCTTCACCGACAAGCCCTCCAGGCAAGACAAAATATCTGCCAAGGAATCTTGTAAGGGTTCAAGGACTTTGATGTGAATTTGTTTCTCATGAGCTTGAAAGTTTCATACCCATGGTCACAAGGGAGAACATTTTTGCTACCCGATTGATTTGCTGCACTTTCTTGCTGCCCAATCGTGATGTGCCACATCCTTCATTAAAAAGGATATAATGGGGCAATAAAATGTAGAGTCGGGTCGGGCATCAAGTATAGTTTCTGTTGTGCCCTTTTAATAGACTACGTGGCAGATCATAATTGGACCGTAAGCAAGTGCAGGAAATCAATCTCCGAGCCGAGCTGAGCCGAGCCGAGCCATTGTTCATTTGCTCACCATATCATGGTGGAAGAGCAAATCTCATTCTCTCAAACATTCCGGAGAGGGAACACGACGAGAAAATATTCAGTGGGTCAGACGTACGTACACCACATCAGCTGTGTATCCCGCACATCTTAATCGTGCATTGGGTCGGACCTACCATGTCACCGTAGCCATACGGTGAAGAGATCAAGGACATGTTTTAAAATCAGGATCGTACCGGATGGTTCAACTACTGGACCCGTGAACCGGCCAAAATTCTAGGTATGAGAAACACAAAAATCGAAATTATCATAAACCCAACTTAAATCCGGCAAAACAGCCGACCCACCGGTTGAACTGCTAACCCATATGACCGTTTGACAGTTCAATGAACCATTGTTTATTAAAAAATCCTAAAATACATCATCGTAGTTCTATTCAAGCACTTCAACCTCTGATGCCTTTCGTCCACGTCCCATCTGGCGTGCCGTACCACACCTTGAGGTGCAGCAGGTGGGGGAGGAAGAATGCTTCCAAAGGTCGAGCAGTAGGTTGTGCCGGGCCAAGCAGGGAGCATCAACACACCTATAGGATGTGCCTCACCGAGCACGGTAGTTCTTCTCGATCTGGTACCCGATCGAGAGGTAGAGTTGGGCATACGCCGACAGGTGGGAGTTGGGCACCCTGAAGGTGTACCCGTCGCCGGTCCTAGACCGGGGGAGTTGAACGTCACCATGACGTTTAGGAGCCAAATTAAGTTCCTCAAAGATTTGACCTTGGAGTCCTTCGGTCCATCGGGGGCCTCCTCGACGAGCCGCTCGGTTCTATTGATCTCGACTGAAGGTTTGCGAGCACCCCATGCGTCGTGCCCTCGCTCGCTGCGAGGTACGCGACGCACTTCTCCCAGAGGCTACGCCGGAAGGCGTCGTCCTTGAGGAAGCAGCCGACGTAGCCAAAGAGGAGTAAGACGTTGGCCCAAGCCACTACATCGTCGGTCGGGGGCTTGTCGTTGGTGACAGCGAAGTGTGGGTCAGGGTTCGAGGCGAGGGAGCGAGAATTGTTGTGATCTGAAATCCTCACGGAGTGGAACACGACACGTGTAGAAAGCATCACGATGGAGACGACCACCGACAAGACTGAGCCAATAGATAAACACAAGCAAAACACCTAAGAAATTCCAGCAATGACCAATTGATGGATTTACTAGTATGGGAAAAACCCAAGTACAAGTATATTTGTCTGTAACCAATCCCTCATATACCCCACAAAGAGATACCCCCCAGAGAGAATAGATCCTGCAGCCCTACATCCCATAACACACCGAAGAAAACCCTCCCTAAGACCTTCTGGTCTCCAATGGATTTCTTTTTTTCTCCCTTGATAATGACTACCTTCTAATCTCTCCCTTAGGTTGCTCTTGTACCTCCATGATGCCCTAGGTTTGTCCTAGGACATATTTTTTATAACCATACATTCGTATTCGACTTGGAGAAGGAATCACACGAGAAAATGCAGGCTGAATCGCCTCAGTGACGTGCTGCCATACCAACCCAACCTTAGTTTTCTCGTCCGACTTTTCTATCGATACCAGTCATGCACATGACCTAGAAAGTCATGCGCATGACTCTTCCTGGTTGAGTCCTTCGCCCCTTGTGCTCTGTCTTTTGTCATTTCTTCACGCATGAACCCTGGAGTTGTATGTGGCTTGTTTGAAACAATATCTTCAATAATCTCCACATTGACTTAATAACAAGACATGACCACCTTCTCGAGTCACAGATATTATATCTTTGAATCATGAATAAATCTCCTGATCATCGTCACTACCTTTGCCCCCATACCAGATAGCTAATCACCTTGCTTAGTGATTGTCCAAGTCTTTCGACTTGACCAACCTCTTGATCATCCTCGCTCCTAAGCTTGCTCCACCTACATCTTTGTTCTTTACCGAACATCGTGCATGTGTCATCGCTCTCCCGGCTAACATCATAATAATAGAAGCTCCTATCATCGTCCATCAACGACACCACCATAAACCGCGGCCCTTGATTAGCTCTATGACGCTGCTCGCACACAGAGCTTCCAAGTTATTGCCCATCGGCCAATGCTTGAATATCTTTCATACCTTGCTGCATTATAGGTGTGCCCGCGACTGAGTCCACCGCCACCATGACCATCATCGCCTTTTTTTCCATTGTCCGTCAATAGCCACCACACCTTGCTAGACCATAAAGTGTGCCCACGGCCGTGCCTGTCGCTACGTCGTCCGTCAGCACCCACATTGCCCGTCGGTGATCCACACCGGTGCCCGTCGACATCTTCTCTAGTCACTCGTCAGCAACCCATATCAGCCCACTTGTCGTCAACTAAACACGATGCTGTCGGTGACTCCCATGCCATCGAGGTGCTTCCCCTCGATCCAGGTACTCGCACATACCGTGCCATCACGACTTGCTATCGCGATTAGTCGAGCTGGGGAGTAGGTGCCTAGAACGCACCCTCGGCATATCGGTCCCGTATTACTAGCGTATTGATCATGTATCCCCAGTGTATCGGTCTCGTATTACTAGCGTAGAAAAAGATGATGAAGGATTACAGAATAAAAGTGAAGGAAGCATGGCTGTAGATTCTCAAGTAAGCGAACATTATATTATAATCTTCTTCTGAATTTCTGTCACCGGTTGTCACATGTTTCTTTGTGATGGAATCCTCTGTTGCTTTCTTTTTTTTGTGTAACTCATTATTGTTGGTAATTTTCCCAAGCACTAGCACTTTGGGTTCATAACTCATTTGTGGCTTCTAGACCTGACAAAAAAAAATTCTCTCAAATGAATTGGTTTTCACAGCAGATGTATTGTTGCTTCATCGATGGAATTTTTTTTTTCAGCTTAATTAAAAGGACTGTCAGTTTTATATAGCAATGGGAGCATATTATCCAGTTAGATTATAATTTATTTCGTATTGTCGTGCTGGAACCAATAAAGTAGGTAACCCTACATGCCAAAAACCTTTGCGCTACCTAGCTGTTGCAATATCTTGAATCTTTCCTACCCCAAGGCCTCTCCTCCTTTTGGTTGACACACAATATTCCTAGTTTCCTACTAACATGCGAAGAGCTTGATCCCCAGAGAAATTTCATCGTGACCTTTTCTATTTCACCTTGTACGGAACTTGGAGCAGCAAAAGCTGAATTCCATTAGTAGCTATAGATCTGTAAAATAAGTCTCCGAAGCTCTAGCCTTCCTCCAAAAGAAAGGAACCTGGATGTCCCCAACATTCAACTGTCTTAGATACTCTATCTGTTCGAGAGGGAGACTTGGATATGTCACTGGCAATTTCGCTACATTTAGTCCAAACTCATCCACAAACCCTCCTTTTATCAGTGCAAGCTCTTGGTAAGAAAGCTTTACTCTTTTCCCCTCTAATTTTTGTGGGTGCAAATTTTGGCAAGAAGTCTGCAAACAGCGGGACCCACCAGCCCTGCCTGGTGGGCCCCCGAAGACAACAGCGGGACCCACCGGCCCTGCCTGGTGGGCCCCCCGAGTACAACAGCGGGACCCACCAGCCCTGCCCGGTGGGCCCCCGAAGACAACAGCGGGACCCACCGGCCCTGCCTGGTGGGCCCCCCGAGTACAACAGCGGGACCCACCAGCCCTGCCCGGTGGGCCCCCGAAGACAACAGCGGGACCCACCGGCCCTGCCTGGTGGGCCCCCCGAGTACAACAGCGGGACCCACCAGCCCTGCCCGGTGGGCCCCCGAAGACAACAGCGGGACCCACCGGCCCTGCCTGGTGGGCCCCCCGAGTACTACAGCGGGACCCACCAGCCCTGCCTGGTGGGCCCCCGAAGACAACAGCAGGACCCACCGGCCCTGCCTGGTAGGCCCCCCGAGTACTACAGCGGGACCCACCAGCCCTGCCTGGTGGGCCCCCGAAGACAACAGCGGGACCCACCGGCCCTGCCTGGTGGGCCCCCGAAGACAACAACAGGACCCACCGGCCCTGCCTGGTGGGCCCCCGAAGACTACAGCGGGACCCACCGGCCCTGCCTGGTGGGCCCCCCGAGTACTACAGCGGGACCCACCAGCCCTGCCTGGTGGGCCCCCGAAGACTACCACAGGACCCACCGGCCCTGCCTGGTGGGCCCCCTAAAGACGGCAGCGGAGTCCACCAGCCTTACCTGGAGGATCCCCAGATACGACAGCAGAAAACCGCCATTTACCCCGGAATTCCTCCCCAGGAAGTCTATAAATAGCAGAGTCTTCGAATGTAAAAGGATCGAATTTGAAGAGATCGAACTCTCAGTTCTAAAACCAGAGCTCTGGGATTTCCAACTTCACATCCTTCCCTTCTCTTTAAATCTTCATCTTCTCTTTGAAGAGGTTGAGGGTGACTTCAGTGATACTCGGCCTGTCGAGATCACTTCGATACAAGTGTTAGTGAATTCGGGTTGCTCCCTATAGCACGGAGACGTAGGCTTCGGCTGAACTCCGAGATCACATCTATTGTGTCAACTCTCTGATTGCATCTCTCTCTCTATTTGCATATCAAAAGCAACAACTTCAATCAACAGATCGACCAACGATCTTCGACGTCAACTTCAATTTCAATTGACTGGTGCTGCGAAAGTCTTCGGGTCGGCACGAAGATTTTCCCCCACAGTTTGGCGCCGTCTGTGGGATTCGTTCGAAAAGCTCAATGTGCTCGACGACAACATCGACATCGGATCGGTTGAGCAGACAACTAATCTTCAAAGTCAAACTTCTCAGCTCCCTCGGTTGAGCAGACAACCTATTGGACACGAGCGATCTGGTTGCTTCCTCCGCTTTCACTGAATGGCGAAGACTCTATCAGGATCATCCAGAGGGAAGTTACTCAGAACGATATCAGTTTCGACCCGAGACTCACTCAATGAGTCGGCGGCTCTTCAATCCAACAACCCGTTCTTTCTAGACAATCAGTCGTCGATATCTCCCATCGATATCCTAAGCCTTTCAAGTCTGACCCTCCTCCAATCCCTACATTGGGGGTGAGGTTCGAAACAAAAGGGCTCACTTGAAGACTACAACGAGGTGATAGGCAAAAGTTCGAGGCGCACTCGCTGCCTCGGCATTTGGTGAAGCCCAAGGAGACAGCCTTGGCACTCGAATGCAAAGTTCAAGGCGCACTCGCTGCCTCGGCATTTGGTGAAGCCCAAGGAGACAGCCTTGGCACTCGAATGCAAAGTTCAAGGCGCACTCGCTGCCTCGGCATTTGGTGAAGCCCAAGGAGACAGCCTTGGCACTCGAATGCAAAGTTCAAGGCGCACTCGCTGCCTCGGCATTTGGCGAAGCCCAAGGAGACAGCTTTGGCACTCGAATGCAAACTAATTCCCAACTGGGAAGGAACCTACACCGTCGAATCTATCGCAAGCAAAGGATCTTATCGACTGATCTCGCCAAAAAGAGATAGATTTCCGTCTCTGATGTAATTTCTATGATGAATAAAGATTGCTCTCAAACATCTACCTGTCCGTTCAAATTCTGAGTTATGAGACAGCGCAACATTCAGTTTCAAACCTTCAAGCAAATTCAAGTTGAGCCAGCTCAACCTTCAAGCTACCAGGTCGTTTAACAAGTTTAGGGCCTCATGTTGCGACACGACCCTTTACGTGTAAATGTTAAACGGTTTCGGGTTGTGAAACAGCACAACTCTCAATTTCAAGCTACCAGGTCGTTTAACAAGTTTAGGGCCTCGTGTTGCGACACGACCCTTTACGTGCAAATGTTAAACGGTTTCGGGTTGTGAAACAGCACAACTCTCAATTTCAAGCTACCAGGTCGTTTAACAAGTTTAGGGCCTCGTGTTGCGACACGACCCTTTACGTGCAAATGTTAAACGGTTTCGGGTTGTGAAACAGCACAACTCTCAATTTCAAGCTACCAGGTCGTTTAACAAGTTTAGGGCCTCGTGTTGCGACACGACCCTTTACATGCAAATGTTAAACGGTTTCGGGTTGTGAAACAGCACAACTCTCAATTTCAAGCTACCAGAATATCAACACTCAGATACATAATCCAAGACACCTTCGCTGCCTCGACGTGCAGTAAGTCCAAAATCCGAGACCAGCTCTCGGCACCCTAGCAAAGCCTAAAGCTCTTTGCCCCAACACATCTCGACATGAAGATCAAGGTCAAACGCGTCGAGCAGCATTCAGCCAATGTCACTCCAGAGGCAGGACATCTCTCAAACTTACCACTCGACACTTATAAGAGTGTTTTTTGCCGATCACTCGAACCTTGACCGGATAATTTTTACCGATCGGACAAACTTGTTCGATCGACAAAAATCCTTCGATCGGTCAAATTTCTACTGGATCTGGCAAAAAACCAAGGTTTTTTGCCGATCACTCGAACCTTGACCGGATAATTTTTACCGATCGGACAAACTTGTCCGATCGGCAAAAATTATTCGATCGGTCAAATTTCTACTGGATCTGGCAAAAAACCAAGGTTTTTTGCCGATCACTCGAACCTTGACCGGATAATTTTTACCGATCGGACAAACTTGTCCGATCGGTAAAAATTATTCGATCGGTCAAATTTCTACTGGATCTGGCAAAAAACCAAGGTTTTTTGCCGATCACTCGAACCTTGACCGGATAATTTTTACCGATCGGACAAACTTGTCCGATCGGCAAAAATCATTTGATCGGTCAAATTTCTACTGGATCTGGCAAAAAACCAAGGTTTTTTGCCGATCACTCGAACCTTGACCGGATAATTTTTACCGATCGGACAAACTTATCCGATCGGCAAAAATCAAGCATCACGCGCTCCCATGCTCGAGGAAGACTCGTTCTGGAAGTCCACCATCGATGAGGGGGTGAATCTACAATCTTTCATAGCCAGCATCAACGACGAGACGACTATCACCCAGGAGTCGCGTGATCTTCCGACCAACCCTCAAAAATCTTCCGACGTTGCAGATCGTCCTAAGATTCAAAAGCCGATTAACAAAGGCGAAAACTCATCAACCATTCAAGGGCAAAGTCTGAGACATGAACCGCAGCATTCGAACAAACTCCAAATTTAGTCCTAGTGTTTGATAGCAAAGTCCGAGACCGACATCTTGACATTTGGTCGAAAGTCCAAGCTTGCAACCTTGGCACGTGGCAGCAAAGTCCGAGACCTGAGTCTCGGCATTCAATCAAAGTCTTCGCTCGTGGCCTCAACACTATTCAGTAGCAAGGCATTCGAATTCTATTCAGAATACCCAAACATTCAAATTGCTTTCCTAAGTTAGCAGGCACCAACTACTGTGAGAGGGCCGACAATCACGACGGCGTTCAGTGCTACAAACGGTCGGTCGGTGGTCGATCTTCCGACTACCGTCAACCTTTATATAGTAACTGGTCATCTTAATTGATCAGTCAAGATTCGATACAATTTGCAACATTCAACCATCGACATATCAAAACCAGAGCACAGATTGGAGGGCATTGATTTAACCAGAGCACAGAGTGGCATCCATCCACATGGGCCATATGTCATCCACTCTCAAGTGAAGCCCAAGACAAACTACAATCAGAGAGAGAGTTACCAACCAACCAAATGGGAAGGTACCACCGAATGACCCACTAGCCCACTATCAACTCCATCCATTGTGCTGCCAGCAAGGTCGATCACGTGAGAAGCCCACTATTAACTCCATCCATTGTGCTGCCAGCAAGGTCTTCACGTGAGAAGCCCACTATCAACTCCATTGTGCTGCCAGCAAGGTCTTCACGTGAGAGACCCACTCTCAACCCCATTGTGCAATCAGCGGCGAAGTCTTCACCGAACACCATTATCAACGGCTGAAATTTGCACTCAATGACGTGGCATCCGATCACGAGGTTTCCATTGGAGATTCAACCTGGCATTCAATCACCGGATCATGTGAACTCTCGGGACTGAAGACAACAAAATCTTCAGGCCGGACGATCAAGGGAGCAGCGCCTGCATCGACTCTGATGGCGTCAAACCTGATCGACACCAGCTCGCCATCTCCTCTCGCCGCACCGATGACAGCTCGAAGAGGGGATCAGCCTCCTTCCCCATCTTCGATCGAGCAACAGCAACGTGGGAAGCAGATCAGTCTCCACCTCTTCACCCTCAGATCCAATCTAGCAGCTCCTCCCCTCTCGGCTGCCGGACTCAAGACCTCTGATCGGTTGCCCGCGACCGATCGATCGCTGGCAACCGGTCAGGATTCGAGGGATCGGTCAAATAGAGGGGTGTTTTGCCCGATTTAGTGTAAAATTTGCCGATCGGCAACCATCTCCTTCAAACCCCGACTCCGATCTGTACCCTCGACCTCGACACCAGACGATGGTGGCCTCTCGCAGTAGCAGCTCCTCCCCTCTCAAAACTCCGGCCCCCGAACCTCGATCATCCTCGGAAGACCGATCCCCGAGCCTCGATCGGACACTGAGAGGGATCCCCGAGCCTCGATCATCCTCTCAACTCCGGCACCCGAACCTCGATCATCCATCCCCGAACCTCGATCCCCTTCGTTCTCCACCTGATCGGCCAAAAACATACTGGATCTGACGCCAAACGTGTGTTTCTGACCGATCAACCAAATCCTGACCGGTTGGTTTTTGCCCGATCGGCGACCTCCTCCCGAACGGCAACTGCCACCCGATCGGTGACCTTCACCCGATCGGCGAGCTCCTCTCGATCGGCAACACCTACCCGATCAGCTTCTCCAAACAGCAGCCCTTTGCCCTCAACATAAACGGCACCTGAGCGGCGAGTAGCAGATCGAAGATTGGGCAACTCAACAGCTACTTCTCTGATCATTTAGCTGATCAATCAACCTTCTTCTCTCAAAATCTGATCTCTACCTGATCGAACATACCATACCATCCTCCACTTCTCCCTTTGGTGCCATAAACAGACATGAAGATGTTCACACCCTCCCCTTCCATTGGCGATTTGCACCCGATCACCTCGATCGATAGGTCGAAATTGACCGATCAAAATTTGACCGATCACTTTTGACCGATCACTCTTGACCGATCACTCTTGACCGATCAAATTTGACCGATCAAATTTGACCGATCACTTTTGACCAATCACTCTTGACCGATTGACCGATCAAATTTGACCGATCACTTTTTTGACCGATCACTTTTGACCAATCAAATTTGTCCGATCGAACAAAAATCAAACCGATCGGTCAAAATCTCTACTGGATCGGTCAAAAAACCATGTTTTTTGACCGATCACCCGATCCTTGACCGGTTGAATTTTGACCGATCGGTCAAAATTTGACCGATCGGTCAAATTTGTCCGATCGGCCAAATTTTAACCGATCGGTCAAAATCTCTACTGGATCGGTCAAAAAACCATGTTTTTTGACCGATCACCCGATCCTTGACCGGTTGAATTTTGACCGATCGGTCAAAATTTGACCGATCGGTCAAATTTGTCCGATCGGCCAAATTTTAACCGATCGATCAAAATTTGACCGATCGGTCAAATTTGACCGATCAGTCTATTTTTTCGCTAACATTCGACAGAGCTCCTCTGCGTGTGTGACAGGGGGTCGTTAGCTTTGCACCACTAATCCAAGCCAGCCAAGGTGGCCTCTTAGCTAACTTGGAGGGGGTAACTGTGGGTGCAAATTTTGGCAAGAAGTCTGCAAACAGCGGGACCCACCAGCCCTGCCTGGTGGGCCCCCGAAGACAACAGCGGGACCCACCGGCCCTGCCTGGTGGGCCCCCCGAGTACAACAGCGGGACCCACCAGCCCTGCCTGGTGGGCCCCCGAAGACAACAGCGGGACCCACCGGCCCTGCCTGGTGGGCCCCCCGAGTACAACAGCGGGACCCACCAGCCCTGCCCGGTGGGCCCCCGAAGACAACAGCGGGACCCACCGGCCCTGCCTGGTGGGCCCCCCGAGTACTACAGCGGGACCCACCAGCCCTGCCTGGTGGGCCCCCGAAGACAACAGCAGGACCCACCGGCCCTGCCTGGTAGGCCCCCCGAGTACTACAGCGGGACCCACCAGCCCTGCCTGGTGGGCCCCCGAAGACAACAGCGGGACCCACCGGCCCTGCCTGGTGGGCCCCCGAAGACAACAACAGGACCCACCGGCCCTGCCTGGTGGGCCCCCGAAGACTACAGCGGGACCCACCGGCCCTGCCTGGTGGGCCCCCCGAGTACTACAGCGGGACCCACCAGCCCTGCCTGGTGGGCCCCCGAAGACTACCACAGGACCCACCGGCCCTGCCTGGTGGGCCCCCTAAAGACGGCAGCGGAGTCCACCAGCCTTACCTGGAGGATCCCCAGATACGACAGCAGAAAACCGCCATTTGCCCCGGAATTCCTCCCCAGGAAGTCTATAAATAGCAGAGCCTTCGAATGTAAAAGGATCGGATTTGAAGAGATCGAACTCTCAGTTCTAAAACCAGAGCTCTGGGATTTCCAACTTCACATCCTTCCCTTCTCTTTAAATCTTCATCTTCTCTTTGAAGAGGTTGAGGGTGACTTCAGTGATACTCGGCCTGTCGAGATCACTTCGATACAAGTGTTAGTGAATTCGGGTTGCTCCCTATAGCACGGAGACGTAGGCTTCGGCTGAACTCCGAGATCACATCTATTGTGTCAACTCTCTGATTGCATCTCTCTCTCTATTTGCATATCAAAAGCAACAACTTCAATCAACAGATCGACCAACGATCTTCAACGTCAACTTCAATTTCAATTGACTGGTGCTGCGAAAGTCTTCGGGTCGGCACGAAGATTTTCCCCCACAATTTTTAGCCCATAAATGGCTTGCTTCAAACCTATGAGGTGTTGGATTTGGATCCGCTTATCGGAGTCACAGCGGAAGCAAAAGAAAGATCCGACGATCATACGATGTATGTTTCATTACAATTAATTCTACAAAACAATCTACATGCAAATCTATGATCTTAGCATATGTGCGGACACCCTAGAGGCATACTACGATCTACGGAAGACATGCATGCATCTAGTTAGATGTTTAGAATCATCATACCTTATGGTTTTATGATCCGGAGATGACGGAACGATGAAGAACTGTGAGGGAAAATCTTCGTGCCGACCCGAAGACTTCGCAGCACCAGTCAATTGAAGGTTTGAGTCGAAGATCGTTGTTCGATCTATTGATTAAAGTTGATGCTTTCAATAAGCAAGCAGATAGGATATGCAATCAGAGAGTTGATGATAAGGAGATGTGATCTTGGAGTTCAGCCGAAGCCTACGTCTTCGTGCTATAGGGAGCAACCCGAATTCACTAAGACTTGTATTGAAGTGATCTCGACAGGCCGAGTATCACTGAAACCCTTTTGATCTCTTCAAAGACAAGAAGAAGATCGAAGAGAGGAAGTGAGGGGATGGAAACTGAAATCCAGAGCTCTGGTTTTTGAAAATCAGATCTCAGAAGTGGAAATCGGATTTTTCGGATCCTTTTACATTCGAAGGCTCTGCTATTTATAGAATTCCCGGGGAGAAACTCCGGGGTAAATGGCGGTTTCTGCTGTCGTATCTGGGGATCCCCCAGGTAAAGCTGGTGGACCCCGCTGCCATCTCCTGGGGGATTCCACAGGCTCTTGGGCCCACCAGGCAGGGCCGGTGGGTCCCGCTGTAATCTTCGGGGGCCCACCAGGCAGGGCTGGTGGGTCCCGCTGTAGTCTTCGGGGGCCCACTAGGCAGGGCCGGTGGGTCCCGTTGTAGTCTTCGGGGGCCCACCAGGCAGGGCCGGTGGGTCCCGTTGTAGTCTTCGAGGGCCCACCAGGCAGGGCTGGTGGGTCCCGTTGTAGTCTTCGGGGGCCCACCAGGCAGGGCCGGTGGGTCCCGCTGTAATCTTCGAGGGCCCACCAGGCAGGGCCGGTGGGTCCCGTTGTAGTCTTCGAGAGCCCACCAGGCAGGGCCGGTGGGCTCCGCTGTTTGCAGACTTCTTGCCAAAATTTGCACCCACAAGAACCGCACTTGAATCGCAAGAGAAACTATCGGATAGCACCTTGTTCTTTGCGAATTGAAGAATCCTCGAAATCCCGTCTCTTAGTGCAAGGATTACGAGCCAACAGAGGAATCCGTTGCGAAGACGATGGCGAGCCACTAGGTTTCCTCCTTCTCTTTCTCTCTTGTTCCTTCTCCTTCCTTCCTCTTCCTTCTCCCTTCTTCTTCCTCTCTTTTCCTTGGCCAAAACCACAAAGGATGAGGCTAAAGGGGGGTTCGGATTTTCTAGAGGAGAGGGAGACTTATGGCCGGCCCCTCCCTCTCCCTATTCTCTTATAGGGCCGGTCTCTCATGGCTTCAAGGAATCTAGGGCCGGCCCTAGTAGTATTAGGATAGAGGGGGGGCGGTTTTTAGGGATTTCCAGTGTCTATCGTGAAGCCTGGACGAAAACGCCCTTCATGAAAAGTGGAAAACTGAAAGAGAGACTGAGTGAGGTACGCTACTCGGAATCGAGTTCCGTCAGCGCTTGTGAGCTTCTGGAATTATTTCGCTCAATCTAAGATCCATATTCAATATGTTCTAAGCCATATTTTAGTATTTACCAAAATACCCCTACGGCCCGTAACACATGTGAATTAGGTTCTTAGGCTCCGGGCTTGCGCTTCATCGTGCTACTTCGCATCCAACGTATCCAACTAGGTCGGGGAACAATTTCTATATGCAACGACAGGGTGGAACCTTCAAGGTTTGGGATCTATAGCTCCAACCGGATCACTGATTAACTGTTCCGGTGACACACCGAAAGTTCCGTTAATCAGCCCTAATCCGATTAACTCGCGTAGCCACCCAGAGTGCGACGCGATTTGAACTCTAGTGATCCTAAACTTATGTTACTCCCTCGTAACCCTGTTCTCTACTATACTCCGATAATCCTTAGTCCCTCCTATTACTGGTGCCATGATACGACTCGGGCGGTGGGGAGCACCGTCAGATCCCGATCGATCATCTGACTAGGGTTTGATGACTTGTCATCTATAACACCACACACCTTCCGGTGCTATGCCTAGCATCCGGAACATCGTCAGTCATACTGACAATCACCAAGCCTGGGTTAAATGTGTGGACAGATTGACTCATCAAAATGCACACATCCATCACTGGACATCGGATAACCTGTAGGGATTACATGTCACTCAAGCGCCAGCCGGGTAACCCAACGCACCGTGGTATTGGACTATAGAAGGTCCACACACGTTGGCACATCAAAGCACCACACAACTGGTTGGCCCAGTGAACATGGTCCCTCAGGGTTAAGGACATATTATCTATAGTAGTAAGACGGTTTATGCACCAGTGTCTGAATCACTGAACTGTGCACCGTCTTGGTTCCTGTTCAACACGATCATCGTGCTTGGTCAGGTGAATGGGAATCCCACGTTCCCGTGGTGGAGACTTTACAACATCCTCTACCTGCCAACAGCTTATTCTCGTTGAAGCAACCGGTATCACCTAAGCTGTGAACTAGTTCTAGGTCTATACAGAACTGGTCCACTGGGTCTCCCAAGCATGGATCCTCCATGCGCCTCAGTGGCCTACTGTGTTCCCTAGGGTCCTTTTATTATATGAGTATTATCATACACCAGAGTAGTATTCTAATTAAAGCAATAACCAAAGTCATCTTTATTAATGTTAATACAGAAAATCCACACTAAGGACACACGAGCTACAACAGTCTCCCACTTGGCCTAGCGGGGAACAACAGTCTTAACTCCCATGGCATCCACGTGCTTCTCAAAAACCTTGGTCGGTAACACCTTTGTGAAAGGGTCCGCCATGTTATCTGCAGACGCCACTTGAGTCACTGTAATCTCCCCTCGCTTCTGCAAGTCCTGGATAATGTAGTATTTCCGCTCGATATGCTTGCTCTTCTGGTGATATCTTGGCTCCTTGGATTGTGCTACCGCTCCACTATTGTCACAATAAATGACAATAGGATCTTGAGCTCCCGGTACGCATCCTAAGTCCGTGAGAAACTTCTTGAGCCACATCGCCTCCTTAGCTGCTTCGCACGCCGCAACGTACTCAGCCTCTGTCGTCGAATCCGCGATGCATCCCTGCTTCATGCTCCTCCAACTGACAGCTCCTCCTCCTAATGAAAACACAAACCCTGACGTCGATTTCCTGGATTTCGGATCTGACGCAAAGTCAAAATCCGTATATCCAATCGGCGTCAGTTCCTGTGAAGAGTAAACTAACTCATAATCTCTCATCCTACGGAGATACTTGAATATACTTTTCACAGCAATCCAGTGCCCTGGACCCGGATTTGACTGATACCTACTCATCATGCCTACTTCATAGCATATATCTGGTCTCGTGCACTGCATAGCATACATCAGACTCCCTACAGCCGAAGCACAAGGTATCTTCTGCATCTCTGTCCTCTTCTCAGGAGTCTTAGGATCCTGATCCTTAGACAATTTCATTCCATGTCTGAATGGAACTAGTCCCTTCTTGGAGTTGTGCATACTGAATCTGACCAAGATAGTATCTATATAGGTTGACTGTGACAGTGAGAGAATCTTGTTTAGGCGATCTCGAGTTACCTTGATCCCCAGAACATAACTCGCTTCACCCAGGTCTTTCATGTCAAATTAAGAGGATAACCACACCTTCACTGTAGACAACGTTCCAATATCGTTTTCGATGAGCAAGATATCGTCTACGTAAAGCACTAGAAAAAATACTGCAGTCTTATCGCTCCTTTTATAAATACATGGTTCATCCACGTTCTGCTCAAATCCATAAGACTGGATAGCCTGATCAAAACGCATGTTCCAACTTCTGGATGCTTGCTTCAGTCCATAAATAGACCTTTGCAACTTGCACACCAGACTTTCCTGACCTTTTGCGACAAAGCCTGGAGGCTGAGACATATAGATGTCTTCTTCCAAATCCCCGTTGAGGAATGCGGTCTTGACGTCCATTTGCAAGATCTCCTAATCATAATGGGCTGCAATGGACAAGAGGATCCGGATAGACTTAAGCATAGCCACTGGCGAAAAGGTTTCATCATAGTCGATCCCTTCTCACTGGGTATAACCCTTAGCGACTAGTCTAGCTTTGTAAGTCTCAACGGTACCATCCGGACCTCTTTTCTTTTTGTACATCCACTTACACCAAACAGGTTTAATATTGTGAGGTGGTGTTACAAGTGTCCAGACCGAGTTTTGGGACATCGATGTCAGTTCTGCCTCCATGGCTTCCTGCCATGCTGCATGGTCAGAGGATACCATCGCTTCGTCATAATTCAAAGGATCATCCTCCTGAAACTCTGGATCCACCATAAAGGCTTCTCCAATGTATCTATCAGGAGCACTTGTGGTCCTCCTACTGCGACGAGCCTGCGGTGGTTCCATAGGAGTCGATTCTACAGTATCGTTTATCTTAATGGTATCGGCTCCCACTACGCTTTCTGTCTGCGTACTCCCATCAGTACCAAGCAATTTTTCAAGAACTACTTTACTGGTGGGTTTATGGTCTATTAAATAATCCTGCTCCAGGAATACGGCGTTCGTCGAGACGACAACCTTTCTATCCTCAGGATCATAAAATAAACCACCCTTTGTCGCTTGTGGATACCCAACGAACAGACATACTTTATTTTTTGACTCCATCTTATCTCGCTTGTCCTTCCGCACATATGCTGGACAACCCCAAATCCTAAAGTGCTGTAAACGTGGCTTTCACTTCAACCACAGCTCCCAAGGAATTAGGGGTACTGACTTTGATGGAACAAAGTTCAAAGTATATGCTGTCGTCTCTAGGGCATATCCCCAAAAACTAGGTGGCAATGTTGCATAACTCATCATAGTCTGAACCATATCTAACAAAGTTCGGTTTCTCCTCTCAGATACACCGTTTTGTTGTGGTGTCCCTGGTGCAGTCAACTGGGATACGATCCCATGCTCACAAAGGTACCCAATAAATTCATCCGATAGGTATTCGCCTCCTCGATCCGATCGAAGAGACTTGATACTTTTACCCGTCTGCTTTTCTGCTTCAGCTCTGAACTCCTTGAACTTATCAAAGGATTCGGACTTCCGCCGCATTAGGTATATGTATTTAAACCTCAAGTGATCATCCGTGAAGGTGATGAAATACTCGAAGCCTCCTATAGCATGGATACTTATGGGCCCACATACATCAGTGTGTACCAACTCTAATACCTCCTTAGATCTGCAACCTTTGGCTCAGAAAGATCTTTTAGTCATCTTGCCTTCCAGGCAAGACTTACACGTTGGTAGGCTTTCTGAAACATCTGGACTTAAGAGTCCTACCTTAACCAACCTGTGAATCCTGTCTGAGGCTATGTGTCCAAGCCTTAGATGCCAAAGGAGTGTTGGATTATCTGAGGGATTTTTCCTTTTAGATGAATTAACCACACAAGCTTCAGTTATGTTATCCTGCTTATGATTGGAGTTAATTACATAGAGACCATTCTGTATCTTTCCCTTACAAACAAAGGAACCATTCAGTTTAATTGACACACCAGAAGCATCAAATAAAACTGAAAAACTGTCACTATTCAATAAGGAAACAAAAATTAAGTTTTGTCTCAAGGACGGTACATAAAGTACATCTCTAAGTAATAGACTTCTTCCATCAAGAAACTGCAAGACGACATCTCCAACTGCTTCAGCCTCTGCCACGGCCTCGGTTCCCATGCTTAGGATCATCTCCCCATCACCCAGTTTTTTTGTCTCCTTGAACCCCTGCAAATTATTGTAAGCATGGTTAGTGAAACCAGAATCCACAATCCATGAAACTGGAGAACAACTGGATGCTACAAGGGATTCCACTATGTGGATTTGAGATATACCTGTCTCAGCCTTCTTAGGAGCCGCACGGCAGTCGCCCTTCCAGTACCCCTTCTTGCAGCATCGGAAATATTTTCCTTTGGGCTTCGTCGGACCATTATGCTTAGGAACCTGCAACTGCACCTGGCCCATCTTCACGGGCTTCTTAGACTTTCTTTTCTGAAACTTACCTTTGGCTTTAAAAGAAGAATTCCACTCTATATTCAGGGATTGGGCTCCTGCCTTCATCCCGTCCTCTGCCGCCTGGAGCGCCGCTAGGAGCTCTGCGTTAGACATCTCCAACCGATTAAGGTTGAAGTTGGTAACGAAGCCCTCAAACGTTCCTGACAGAGACGCGAGGAAAATATCGGTCTGGATCTCCGCATCCAAGATGACATCAAAGGAACCAAGCTCGTTCACATAGCCAAACAATTTCAGCATATGATCCCGAACTAAAGTCCCCTCTGCCATCTTCGTGGACACCAATTTCTTGATGGTCAGGTAACGAGTTACCCGACTACGACCCTCGAACATTTCCTTTAGGTAGAGCATCATGTTTGAAGCGAAGGCTATGTCTTCGACTTACTTCTGAAGGACGGTCTGCAAGGATGCCACTATGTAGCACTTGCACATCTCATCAGCATCTAGCCAGTCTTTCCATTCCTTCAATTGAGCCTCAGTTGCACTTGGTCCCGGCATGGCTGGTTGAGGGGTACTTAGGACAATTGTGTGTTTGCCAACCCTTAGGACGAGCATCAGGTTACGCTTCCAGTCCTCGTAGTTTGGTCCCGTAAGTTTGTTATCATTAAGTATGGAGGCAAGGGGGTCGAGCTTGGTCATGATTTCTGTAAACAATGGTTCAAAGCAAAATTAGGGTTTACTACAATCTATTTCATAGAATTTAGAAATAGATAATGTTTACTCCAGCCGCTATATCTTCACTACCTCAAGTGGAGACATCCATGAATTTAAATTCCCTGGGCTCGAGCACTAAGACTATCGGCCCTGAATTGGAGACAGCATCTCGGTGAGAGCATGCAACCACTTCTGCCAACGGGGTTTTTACGACCCAGTCTTCATCAAAATTACCCATGGTAAACTGAAAGACCTCCCAGTCTCCTTTTGGTCAGCTTTATGTGACCTGCGTGCGCAGCAACAACGGCTTCATACAAGCTTTCAGATGCTTCCCACAAATCTAGGTGGTGCCGGCAGGGGGGTTCATAGGCTCCCGCGGTGCAGGAAAAAACCGTCACCTACTGCCACCGACATCCTCCATGTCCCGAAGGAAACCACTAGGCGAACCAGCATGGAAGGAAACACAGCTCTCACCCGGTGGGAATATCGAACTGCGTACCTCCCACCCAGACCCTTAGCCGGTTGATTGTGGAGGCCAGGGGCTCCCCTTTGGAGGGAACCTCTTACACATTCTTTCTTTATGAGGTTTTATGCATATCTAGAAAGGTCACGACCTCCTAGACTTAGACCCTGGTCTACCGTGCTCTCACTAGAATTACAAACCTTCCCGCAAAACATTAGTCTCCTCGGAAAATATCATAGTCCCTACCTTGAATATTCAGCTTTTGCCTTTCTTGCAAGGATCACATTACATAGATTCCAAGGATCCTGATACTTCACTAGTTTGCCCATAATCCTAAGATCTGGAGCCTAGCCTAAGGTCAACGTGGAAAGGACTCCCACTACGATGATGCCTCGTTCACAATTTGATGCTTGATGTCATAGTAGACCTCATCTCATTATAGGTTTCGATACTGGCCAAATAGGGACATCCGACAACCTCCGCTGGACCTCAACCTAATGGTGGCATAACCAAATCGTGATGAGTTCATACTACCATCAAACGTCATCTAGAAACGGGTATCACACAGTAAAATCCTAACCTAACTTGGTCGCTAGGACCACATAGGGAAAGGGCATCCCACTAGGGTTATCATACTTCTTATGGATACATTAGTTAATTATCTCTAAACAAATCTAACACTGCGTCTATCTCGGTGCACAGTACTTGGCTACCTGAACTATCACGAGGGCGGTTACCACCTTTCCTTTTAGCTAGCCACCGGATTCACACGTGTTAGAACCATATAGAGACACTGATGAATCTATAAGTTTAGTACTAACCCTAAGCCTGATCTAGAGACAAACTCACAAGCAAGATAGATAATCACATTATCATCGGGGTTCTCTAAACACTAAGTAAAGAGAAACAACAGAAAAACATCTAAACTGAATCAAGTCCAGGGTCCGACCCCTGAACCTGAATAGCACAACCAAGATATCTTGCTCTTCCGTTCTGCACGATCTCTTATGACGATCCCCATCATCGCCAACGTGCACGCTTTCGTCGGGTCTTTGCACGCCATGGTACCGCTCGCCCGAACCGTGGATGAAGCATCATCTCCTTCTTTCTGTGACCGAAAAATTAACACGCTCCGAGCAAGTGCTCGTTCATGTACAATTTCGCTAAAAAGAAAAGAAGACAATCCTAGAAACATGGCCAGGGAACCGAGGATGGTAAACCCTCATCCTCGCCCATCTAGAGCCTTAAAATCCACAAGCACAATAATAATCAATGCAAAATTAAATCCGGGGTCTGACCCCCGGATGCATGCAATTACATATTACTATTCAGCGCGGCACCTGCAAAAAGACGATACATAGCACAATCCATATGCATGATCTACGCCGAACCCCGACGAAAACATATGTCATCATATATTCACATGATGTTTTCACAAATTCATGCATGAAACATACACCAAAGCGTGCTCTGATACCAATTGTTGGATTTGGATCCGCTTATCGGAGTCGCAGCGGAAGCAAAAGAAAAATCCGAAGATCATACGATGTATGTTTCATTACAATTAATTCTACAAAATAATATACATGCAAATCTATGATCTTAGCATATGTGCGGACACTCTAGAGGCATACTACGATCTACGGAAGACATGCATGTATCTAGTTAGATGTTTAGAATCATCATACCTTATGGATCTATGATCCGGAGATGACGGAACGATGAAGAACCGCACTTGAATCGCAAGGGAAACTGTTGGATAGCATTTTGTCCTTTGCGAATTGAAGAATCCTCGAAATCCCGTCTGAGTGCAAGGATTACGAGCCGACGGAGGAATCCGTTGCGAAGACGATGGCGAGCCACTAGGTTTCCTCTTTCTCTTTCTCTCTTCTCCCTTCTCCTTCCTTACTCTTCCTTCTCCCTTCTTCTTCCTCTCTTTTCCTTGGCCGAAACCACAAAGGAGGAGGCTATAGGGGGGTTCGGATTTTCTGAAGGAGAGGGAGACTTATGGCCGGCCCATCCCTCTCCCTATTCTCTTATAGGGCCGGTCTCCCATGGCTTCAAGGAAGCTAGGGCCGGCCCTAGTAGGATTAGGATAGAGGAGGGGCGGTTTTTAGGGATTTCCAGTGTCTATCGTAAAGCCTAGACGAAAACGCCCTTCACGAAAAGTGGAAAACTGAAAGAGAGACTGAGTGAGATGCGCTACTCGGAATCGAGTTCCGTCAGCGCCTGTGAGCTCCTGGAATTATTCCGCTCAATCTAAGATCCATATTCAATATGTTATGATCCATATTTTAGTATTTATCAAAATACCCCTACGGCCCGTAACACATGTGAATTGGGTTCTTAGGCTCCGGGCTTGCGCTTCATCGCGCTACTTCGCATCCAACGTATCCAACTAGGTCGGGGAACAATTTCTATATGCAACGACAGGGTGGAACCTTCAGGGTTCAGGATCTCTAGCTCCAACCGGATCCCTGATTAACTGTTCCGGTGACATACCGAAAGTTCCGTTAATCAGCCCTAATTCGATTAACCCGCGTAGCCACCCAGAGTGCGACGCGAGTTGAACTCTAGTGATCCTAAACTTATGTTACTCCCTCGTAACCCTGTTCTCTACTATACTCCGATAATCCTTAGTCCCTCCTATTACTGGTGCCATGATACGACTCGGGCGGTGGGGAGCACCGTCAGATCCCGATCGATCATCTGACTAGGGTTTGATGACTTGTCATCTATAACACCACACACCTTCCGGTGCTATGCCTAGCATCCGGAATATCGTCAGTCATACTGACAACCACCAGGCCTGGGTTAACTGTGTGGACAAATTGACTCATCAAAACGCACCCATCCATCACTGGACGTCGAATAACATGTAGGGATTATATGTCACTCAAGCGCCAGCCGGGTAACCCAACGCACCATGGTATTGGACTATGGAAGGTCCGCACACGTTGGCACATCAAAGTACCACACAACTGGTTGGCCTAGTGAACATGGTCCCTTAGGGTTAATGACAGATTATCTATAGTAGTAAGACGGTTTATGCACCAGTGTCTGAATCATTGAACTGTGCACCGTCTTGGTTCCTGTTCAACACGATCATCGTGCTTGGTCAGGTGAATGGGAATCCCACGTTCCCGTGGTGGAGACTTCACAACATCCTCTACCTGCCAACAACTTGTTCTCGGTGAAGCGACCGGCATCACCTAAGCTGTGAACTAGTTCTAGGTCTACACAGAACTGGTCCACTGGGTCTCCCAAGCATGGATCCTCCATGCGCCTCAGTGGCCTACTGTGTTCCCTAGGGTCCTTTTATTATATGAGTATTATCATACACCAGAGTAGTATTCTAATTAAAGCAATAACCAAAGTGTTCTTTATTAATATTAATACAGAAAATCCACGCTAAGGACACACGAGCTACAACATGAGGAGCTAGATTGAGCGAAGATTCTCTATTAGGCTTCAGAAAGATCAAAGGTTGGGAATGAAGGATGACAAATGCAGGCCCTAATTCAGTGCACCAGTTTAGCATTAAAACCCAGTTGTTTCACAGCATGACGAAGAAAGCCCTTCTGATTGATTTTTTCAACTGAAAATCCTTAACCAACTCATGAGCCAAGTAGCCAAAAGCATGGTACATCTCATATCTCTAATGGTGTGCAACTTAAACGAGGAAAAATAAATTTATCATTGACTAGAAGGCCCATGTCTAACTATGCAAGAAAATTCAATTAATTAGTCAGCTGATCCGTTGGAAGTTTAAAATTTGTAAATTCTGTATACAAATTATTCGTTTAATGTATTCCAGGGATATAATTCTAAATACATCAAGATCAAAAACTAGTTTGGCACATGGTTAAGCTTTTTCCTTTTCATTAATCTTTTCAGGTATCACTAGCCATCTACCATATGTAGAAGACAATATATGACTACTATGACATGACCCATGTTTTTGCTTGTGAGAATTGGTAGAAGGGCAAATAAGTAGTCGTCGGACATCTGCACCAATCCTCGTGAACTGTTTTATTTTACAAAATTAGAATTTTACTTGAGCTTAAGAAGATGAGGCGGTGTTTGGATACAACTTTGCATATTTTAGCTTTTGTGGGCCGGGTTTTTTTCCCCCCCGGTCGAAGCTTTTTCTTGTACAGCCTCCATGGATTTTGCCAAAAAGCTTCCAGAAAGATTATTTGAGCTTATGTGGGATGCTGATCCATCAAAAGTCCTTCCCTTGAATCATGCTTCCAACTTAGAGTTGAACTCTTTGATAACTATTAAGTTCTCATCCATCCTTGAGAGATTCCTATTGAACTTGGGTGCCTGTTATCTCTTTTTGTTTGATTGCTGAATTGAGACCTACAGACAAATCAGGATATTCTCTCTACTGCTGTATGAACCACAACCTACTAGCCTTGTTCCCATCAATCTGGTGACTGTTCGCCCATTTATCTTGCCCTACTGGATTATTCACTAATTTCTCAAGGTTGTGTTGTAACCCTATACTTCATTCTGTTCTCAACCTCCATTTTTAACTTCTTTTTCTGGAGAATGATGAGTAGACTTCTTATTGATGAGGTAGACCTAACTGCAAAAGGTTTTCCTTTAGTGTCAAGCGATTCTTATCCATATAACTCCCTACACTTTACCCTAATGACACAAAACCGCCTTTATCATCAGTAGTTGCGCATCAACTTCTTTATTGTTCCTTAGTTATAAAATAAATTAGTCGGCTTTTAAATCTTGTACGCCAAGCAATGCAGACTGGGTGATGCAGGCGGAAGGGTAAATGAGCACTTGGCAGCAAGATAGAGGGCATAATTGGATTGTCGAGCGTCAGCGAGGGTTATGGCTGTTAGTTAGGGCATTTTCACCATTTCCAAAATTGAGTAGGTTGTTTTGAATGTTAAGTGGGCGCCCATAGAATAGAAACGGCAGTTCCGGATCGATGCTAAGCACCCCGTACCCAAGGAACCATGCTTCCTTGGAGAAGGTCATGAACCAGTTTTGAATGCTAAGTGGGTGCCCATAAAATTATTTGTAAATATTTTCTTCTCTTCTATTGGATAATTAGGATGGGGAATATTGAAGAGAGATTGTAATAAATATTTTCTCACATTTTTTTTATGATTTCTTTTATAACAAGACAGGAGATATGGAAATGAAACAGAACATTCCCTTCCCAAATTTACTAAAGGCATCTTTTGACTTGTACTGGTAGGATCAAGATGTATTATCTATGCCCCTATAATAAATGGTGCTATGATCTCTTCTACTAAAATCCTACTACACCCATGGGGAAACCGGATCGCATATCAAAGAGTACACCCATTTGGAAAAGGGATTCCAATGGGTTTCCCTTATATCAAAGGGATTGTTTGGGCACCCCTTCGCATACACATCCCTAACAAATATTGATATTAGACATAATCAGATTTTTCTTTTCAATTACCCCTGGTTTCCCTCATAAAAAAGGGGTTCTTGTTGGGTTCCCCTATATTGTTTATGCACCCCCTTTTCACATACACCCCTAATAAATGGTGATATTATACATCACCAGGTTAAGAGAAGGGTGGGTGAGTGTGATTAGGGCTGGCAATTCTGGACCCGACACGATCCGACACGAATTTAGCAGGTTTGGGTTTGGGTTAAACGGGTTCAGGTCGTAAACGGGTCGACACGGTAGACCCTTTTAATAAATGGGTAGAGTCCAGTTTTAGGGTCTAAACATGGTAGACCCTAGAAGACTCATTTAAAATTCAACGTGTCGGGTCGAATAGTGTCTACGCGCAATCCGTCACTGTGTATGTAGGGTTGTAGGCTAATACTGTAAGTATTTTTTGTTTGGGACAGTTGTAATTAAGCTAAATGTTTTGGATCTAAAGTCAACTGAGTACGACCCGTGCGGTAGACGGGTCTACACGTTTATAAGCGGGTGGAGTACGGGTTTAGGGTCTCGTCACAATTACTCAAACAAGTCTGGTTCTAGGTCTAGGGGGTTCTGGACACGACCCGTAACTAGACTCGACCCGACACAACCCATTATCAGCCCTAAGTGTGAGTGTCCATGTAGAAGTGGTTTTGGGTTTGAATGGGTTGTTTGTGTGTTAGTATATGGAGGGTATGTGTTGGATGTGTAGTTTGTGTGGGTTAGGCATGCAAGAGTGGGTGAGTGTGAGTGTCTGACGCAATCATCGTTATCTCACTATCGATATTTATGTTAATGTTGACATTTTTTTGTGCATTGATAGAAGATTTTTGCCATCCTTACTTATCAAGGTGTCAAATATTCCGGTACCACGAGTGGTTTTCACATTGACCCATCGGAGAATCGATTGTGATACGATCTTTGTGACCCAACGAGGCCGTAACACACTTTGAGGACATAACGATTCGTATTTGACTTTGAACTTTGACTACAAGTCTAGTTTGAGGACTGAGGAGGTGTTTGGCATCATTCCGGAACCGTCTTTCTATTCCCATTTCCATATCTTAAAAGTAACGGATAGTGTTTGTTCCAGTGGAATGAAGGACTTGGGAACGATGATATATCAGTCCGTGCGTGGTTGTATGCTAACCGGAACGCTCAAACCATCGAATTACATTAGAAATAGTAATTGACAGAAATACCCTCTTCTGGATGAGGATTAAGCGGAGCGTCGTAAAAAACTCATATACCTCATTGTCAGCCTGATCAATATACAGAAGACCACATAGTTCATTTTCCTTTAAAAGGTAATAATAGAAACTAAATGAATGTAGATATTGATTCTAGATAAATATGTTTAACATTTGGTGTGTGGGAAAACCATCTGTTTCTCATGTTTGCAAGGTAATTACGAGTGTAAAACGGGCCAGGCGGAGCCGGGCCGACTAAAGACAAACCCACTCGAGTTGGGCCAGGCCACGGCCCAGGGAGCGGAGTCTGGTATATGCAGGTTCAGAAGGAATTTTGGGCCTATTTAGACAAATTATAAAAAAAAAAAGGGACTTAGGGATAGGTCCCTAACTGTTGTTGTTGATCGAATGGCGGAGAACCTCTCATCAATAGTTTCTCCTAATCCATTTAAGAGCCAATGACTTAAAATAGTCGTCCCGTGGTACCGTGGTTCGGGGTCCAGCCAACAACACCTGTACGCACCCGTTTGATCACCCGGCCCTTATGATGGGAGCCCTGTGGGGTTCTCTCGGTGGCATGTAGATCTCAATAATCTGGAACTGTTCAAAGGGACGGAACTAGCAGGTGTCGATGGCCTGACCCCGAACCACGGTGATACCGTGATTCAGGACGACTAAGTTAAGGGCTTTAATTTAAGGAGTATGATAACTAGGGGTGGCAATTTCGAACTTCACACGACCCAACGCGAAGTTAGCGAGGTGGGTCAGGGCTAAACGGGTTCGGGTCGTAAACGGGTTGACATGATGGACCCATTTAATAAACGGGTCGGGTCCGGGTTTAGGGTCTGGACACGGTAGACTCGGGAAGACCCATTTAAAATTCAACGGGTCGGGTCTGATCGGGTACGGGTTTAGGATCTAGACACGATTAGTTAAACGGGTCGGGTCCGGGTCTAGGGGATTTGGACACGACACTAAACTAGACACAGACACGACACAAACCCGTCACGACCAGTTGACACCCCTAATGATAACACCCAATTTGATGAAACAATGCTACGCAACACATCAAAACCCATGATTAGGCCTCCTTGCAAATAGGGGTGGCAATTCTTGACCCGACCCGCCAACCCGACCCGAAGTTAGCTGGTTTGGGTTTGGTCTAAACGGGTTCGGGTCATAAACGGGTCGACCCGATTGACCTGTTTATTTAATGGGTCGGATTCGGGTTTGTACTTATAACCTAATTGACCCGACTTGACCCGTTTAACAAATGGGTCGTGTCAACCCGACCCGACCCGACCCGACCCGAGCCAACCCGAACCAACCCGATCAAACCCGGCCCAATCCGACATGTCTTGACCCAACTCGACAGGTTTACATGGGTTCTGTTTACCCAACCCGAGCCAACCCGACCCGACACGACCCGACCCGGTTAGTAAACGGGTTAAACGGGTCGGGTCGGGTCAACCCGTTTATTAGGCGGGTCGGGTTTGGGTTTAAGTTTTTGACCCATTTATTAAACGGATCGGGTTTGGGTTGGTTGTTTTACCCTTATACATATGTCTCAACCCGACCCGAACCGACCCATTGCCACCCCTACTTGCAAAGCCTTAATGACCTACTCTTAATGGCTCGGAGAGAGAGAGAGAGAGAGAGAGAGAGAGAGAGAGAGAGAGAAGGAAAAGGGACGACATAGTAGAGAGAGAAAGAGCTAGGGCTGGAGAGGTTGCCTCGTGGCTATAAATGCCAAAGTTTTGTAAGATAGTATAAATTATTTGGAATGAAATGAATGGAAGGTGTTGTTGCTAAGAAATAACTAAATAAAATAACTACCTAAATCAAAAAAAGTTCCATTGCCGGGATTTGAACCCGGGTCGTCTGGGTGAAAGCCAGATATCCTAACCGGACTAGACGACAATGGATATTAACACATCACAGCTGCTTTAATATAAATTCATTGTAAACCTCCTTGGGCCTTCTTAATCAACCGGGTCACTTTGTTGAGCAGGCCAGATCTCGTGAGGCCCATTCTCATCCAGATTGGAAAGAATTATTGATAGTAGTACTCCATGTGGCCCATAAATCCAAGGCTGTGATCATACTCGTTTGGGCTCTAGGGGGATTTGGTGTTTGCTCATATTTGACAAGAGATGCTTACTTATAAATCTAATCATATTAGAGCTCGTCAAGAAATACTCGGTGCTACAATCACTGGAGGATTAATGCCTAACCCAGAGGCCCTTAACTTAGTCGCCCTGAACCACGGTATCACTTTGGCTCAGGGTCCGACCATCGACACATGTTGTTTCCGTCCATTTGGACGGTTCCGGATTGTTGAGATCTACAGGCCACCGGGAGAACCCAAGGGAGCTCCCATCATAAGGGCCGGGTGATCAAACGAGTGGGGACAGGTGTCAATGGCTGGACCCCGAACCATGGTGAATCTGTGGTTCGGGGCGACTATTTTAAGTCATTTGATACTCTTAAGATCTAGAATAAGTTAAGATTTTTTTTTGGTTGAACCAGCCAAGGGGTCAGAGGATGGGACGCTAGATCGAGGCCTTAAAGAGGTCCGGAGATTGATCGAAACGGGGGGAGGCAGTAGCTGCTATTTATTAATTCAAGGATCCCGTGGACATGGCATCAACGACCATGATTCACATGCTCAAACAAGGCACAACGGCCTTGAGGGAAAGTTCGATCCAAACAATGATTATGAAAAAAAAATTTAAAAAAAAAAAATGTAAAGTGGTATTTTTAAATTAACCATAGTAAGGGCTATTTACCCGTTACAGTTTACCGTTAAATTAGTCGACCATTGATCGGATTATTTTAAATTTTTTTTTTAGAATATTTTTAAAAAATCTTATCTAACTAGAGTGGATTGACCATCCATAAAAAAAAAAAAAAATGATTAAAAAGAGCCTATCACTATCCTCTCACCATAGAACCCCTCCTCGCCTCCCTTTTTTTTTTATTTTGACGATAACATCCTTCTTCTTTTCTCTTATTCCGTATAGACTTTTATAATAAAGCCCTTAAAATAATCGTCTCGAACCATACCATATATCATCATGTTTGGGGCCCACTCGCAAACATCTTTCCCCCTTATTACCAACTACCAAGGAAGGTTGCGGATTGCTGTCCACTCACACCCCCATTTTTGCTATTTATACCCCCTAGCTGAACCCCTCATGCTTCCGTCATACGAGATGGGTGATTCGATCGGACGGGGACACGTGTTCGCAGGTCGACCCCAAACACTAACAATGATTGTGTGGTTCGAGGCGACTATTTTACGTGCTTCGGCTTCCAAAACCTTTGAAAGAAATTGCCCAACTTCTTGACGACCAAAACAGTTGAAAGAGATTCCCCGACTCCATCACTCCTCTTTGGATGGCTAAACTTTTCGAAATTCCCTTTTAAGAGCCCCCTTCACACTACAACCCTCAGCTGAATCGATCACAAAAAATCTAAATGATAGACATTATGCTGCATCCATTGATAGCATTTATTTATTTTCTATTTGATTTATTTTAGAAAGCGACTCATATGTGGCTGTTGGGGACCATGTGTTTTTTATCAGAGTGCTGAGAAAAGCTCGGGCCTGGTCCTTCAAGTGGAATGGTGGAACGTGAATCCTTGACTTGCATGCATGCATGACTTTGGTCGTGAGTGCGACACCTAGCTCCCCTCTTTTCGGTGGGGACCACCAGGAATGCATGGTGATCGTCGCTTAGTCAGCACATGGCAAGTACCCTGTTATTTGAAAAGAGAAATGCCATTTAGCCTCCCTTCCGCTTGAAACCAACTAGCGGCATTTAAGTCTTTTACACCACCAGTTGCACGCTGCCATGTCAACCGGGCTGAGCGGAATCGGGAAAAACATTCGGGCTGAATAGCATTGCTCTATTGATAAATAGGTAAATTATACAGACCCCCTGTAGTTTGATCGATTATCACTTACACCCCTCATGTTTAAAACCCTACAAATTCTTATCTATAGTTTGAAAAATACATCACTTGCACCTCCTTCAGAGGGGTCTATGTGCATGGCTTTGCAAACTATAGTGGGTTATTTGTAAGGTTTTAAACATGAGGGGGTGTAATTGATAATCGGCCAAACGACAGGGGTCTGTGTGTAATTTACCCTTGAAAATTTGGATCAACGTCCTTACAACGGTTGGTGAGCCCGTGACTGAGTCACTGAGGTCGGCAAATTCAAACTCCGGATGTAGTTTTCTTGGGCCTTGATGGGCCGTAATGTTGATTTGATATTTGGGAGACGTTGATAAATTTGTTGGCCGGATTGCCCGACCAATAATAACGCGCCATGTGTTTTAATTTGGATCTAAGTTTGGAACAAGGTTGTGATAAATTTGGACATGAGTAAGTGCCAACTAGGTGACTTGGTAAAGTCTCGGGCGGTTGGTACCGGCCAAAGACCCGGGACTAATTCCCGCTTGCATCGAATTAATAACTGGTAGGAGGCTGCCTTTATCAACCCACAGATAAGACGATATGAGGTACTCAAAATAAAAATAATAATAAATTTAAACATGTGACGTGATCCCCCCCCCCCCATATAAGATACCATATGTGATGCACTAAGTAAGGAAAAAAATTAGGTCAACAATATACTGATGTTGACCGACTTTATGTACGATCTTAGTTGTTAATTATGTATCTTTATTATCCAAAAAAAAGGGTTATTAGTGATAGGTCCTTCAAACAGATGGTATTTAGAGATAAAGTCGGTCAACATCAGTATATTGGCGATAGGTCCTCCAGATTGGTAAATTTCTAACTTATCCTTACGTGCAGTTGTACATGTGAGCACCGGTCCAAACATGACCCCTACATGTAGCTGTACATGTGGGCCCTATCCGAGCTTGACATAAGCATTGTAACAAAAAGAGTATCGATGTTTGAAAATTGTTACTATTTGCTACAGTAAAATCACTGTAGCTAAAATTTTGTGAAGTTCTGTTGAAAAAGTTTTTTTTTATTTTTTTACTACAGTGAAATCATTGTAGCAAAAGAGTAACAATCTGTACATATTGAGTAATTTGTACAAATTGCTACTCTTTTGTTATAGTGAAATCGCTGTAGCATTTTTTTATTTTTGAGAAATCTCGTCGGAAAAAAAAAATAACACAGATTGAGTAACTATCTTTGTAGAGTAACAATCTGAGCAGATTGTTACTCTTTTGCTACAGTGAAATCAATTTAGCAATTTATTTTTTTGTGAAATCGTGTTTAAAAAAAATTGCTATAGTTAAATCACTGTAGCAAATCCATAGGTTGAATCCTATAGAAACAAGGACGGAGGGGTATGCTTTAAGAAAAAGTTTGGTCATTAAAAAGGGATGAAAGTCATGTGTGGGACTTGCTCTATTTGCATCCTTTTCGGGAGGGGCCGGGTGCAACACCATCTTGTTGGCTGCCCTTCCCCTTAAACCGATCTCTTGTCAAGGACCGTTCACTAAGTCTCCCAAAAAAATTTCACAAGAATGTGTAGAACTTATCAAAAAAGCCCTTAACCACAAGTTGATACATATGCATGCATATGGAAAATGCCATTATGCCAACATCCTCATGTTGCACTGGATCACAGCCACCCACCCCGATCGGTGAATCACACTCAACACAACCAACCTGCAACAAGATTGTGATCGAGTGCAACGTCGTTACGTCAGGATGTTGCCAACATCTGGATGTTGGAATTGAGCTCTATGCACACATGTTCTGAATATATAAGGATGCATAAAGATGATCACTACAAGAAATAGGGTCTTTACCGACGGACATTATTATCACCGTCGGTAATAATACACTTTTTACCGACGGGGAAAATAATATCCGTCGGTATTATAACTTCAATTTTTTTAATTTTCTTTGCATATTTATACCGACGGTATACATATATACCGTCGGTAATATACTTTATACCGACGGTTACATATAAACCGTCGGCAAAATGTCATCGTCGTGATATTGTACCGACGGAAATTGTATTTCCGTCGGTATAACCAATGTTACCGACAGCCATAATATCTCCGTCGGCAATATACCGACGGTAATAAAATGTCCGTCGGTAAAATTGTCCCGACGAAACTCAGTGTAAAAACCGAGCCTCTGGAAAAAAGTAGGAGGTTGAGTTCCGTCGTGCTATTTACTGACGGACGTGAAAGTTCCGTCGGTATAACTAATTATACCGACGGTATTTATATGTCCGTCGGCACAATACCGACGGTAATTTAGTTTCCGTCGGTAAAATGTCCCGACGAAACTCAGTGTGCCAAACCGAGCCTCTGGAAAAAATTGAACTTGTGTTTTCGTCGGGATTATACCGACGGAATTTATATATCCGTCGGTACAATACCGACGGTAATTAAATTTCCGTCGGTAAAATGTCCCGACGAAACTCAGGGTGCCAAACCGAGCCTCTGGAAAAAATTGAGCTTGTTTTTTCGTCGTGGAGTTTTACCGACGGATTGTTATTTACCGTCGGTAAAAAAATTAGTTTTACCGACGGAAGATAAAATGTCCGTCGGCAAAAACCCTGTTATATAACAAAACAGTCGAGGTCTTCTTTGATTCTTCTGATTCGATCTCTCCGGCGCGCGCCCCTCTCTCTCAATCTCTCTCTCTCTCTCACCGACCCGACCCCCCGGCGACCCCGTCCCCCTCCGGCAGCCCCGAGATCCCCTCCGGCCACCCATCCCCCTCCCGGCCACCCATCCCCCTCCCGACCTCCGCCCCTCCCCGGCCTCCCGGCCCTCTCTCTCTCTCCCCCGGCCTCCTCCCCCCCTCCCCGGCCTCCCTAGCCTTCCCTCTCTCTCTCTCTCTACTTCCTCCCCTCACCTGTCTCTCTCTCTCTCGATCCCTTGCACCTCCGGCCGGCCACCCATCACCTCCCTTGCACCTCCGGCCACCCCTCCGCTTTCTCGCGCCACCGACTGCGACACCAATGCTCCTCCTCCTTCTCGAGGCCTGCCGACCATCGCTGGTGAGCTCCTCCTCCCCCTTCGGTTAATGTCACTAGTAGGTTTCAGCCACCAATTGTATGCTGTCAAGTTAATCATGCTGGCGGAATAGGAAAAACCTTAAGGCTGAATAGCATTTCTCTAATTCTTATGGCTCCATTTGTTAAGGGCTAAATATTTTGATAAGTACTTTGTCAAGTATTTTAGAATTATGTAATAAATGTTTCATTTGGCTTGAAGTACGTATCTACCATGGTGGTAAATATTAGGGATTTTTTTGTTCAAAATATTATTAATTTTTTAATTGAATAGTGGTTTATCAGAAGTATTTAACACACTAGTGCTCTAACAGCCATGTGACAAATTAATTAGTGCCGTAAAGTGGTGTCACGTTATTCGCCGAGTCGACTCGAAACTCGGCCGAGTCGACTCGACTCGGCTGAGTTTCGATCCGACTCGGTCCAAAACTCGAGTTTCGATCTGACTCGGTTGAGTTTCGATCCGACTCGAGTTTGTCGGGTTTTAGCCGAGTTGTCGTGTGTACTCGACTCATTAAGGTTTCGAGTCGAGTCGAGTTTTCGTGTTTTAAAACATTGAATTTTATCCTATCAAAACTGAATTGAATGGGGGAATGGGGGGCAAAATGTAGTTTTTAGACTAGGGTGAGCGTCGGTTTTGTCGGTCGGTTTCGGTGTGGGTTTTGTCGGTTATATTTTTTTCGGTTTACGAAAAATCAAAACCGAAATCGAAACCGAAACCGAAACCGAAATAGTCGGTTTTTGTCGGTTCGGTGTGATATGAGGTATGCTAAAGCCATAAATCTACTCGAGCGACAGAGAGAACCGTCAGACCCCAAGTGTTTACTTGATGAGGCTCCCTGACTTGTTGACTTACTGTCGCATAACTTTGGTGCTATGCTTAGCATTCGAACTATCAGCAGTTCAAATGCTGGCCAGCAACCCTAGGTTTACTATGTGACTAGTCTACTCATCATAATACACTCATCCATTAGGGATGTGGATGGCCTGTAGAAGTTTTGGTTCGGTGTTCCATACCCGGGAACCGAAACCGAAATTGTGCGGAGTCTTATAACATTGTTTGAAATTATATGTCAGGTGTTGTATAGCCAGATAGACGAAGATGTCTTCGATCGATAAGAGTTGGATGCGTAATTCGAATCGCATGAGCCAAGAGTACAGAGAAGGAGTCAGGAAATTTCTGGATTTTGCATTTGAGCGTCTTGCACCGCTTGATGGAAAAATTGTGTGTCCCTGTATAGACTGCGGAAGGGTGATTAGGAAGGTTCGAGAGGAATGTGAGGTTGATCTGGTAATGCGTGGCATTGACGTTACCTATACCCGTTGGTTCTCGCACGGTGAGGAGCTAGATGCAGTCCCCATGGCAGCTCACGGTGAAACTTCAAACACAGTGATCGCTGATGATAATATTAATACAGACGATGACGATGACATGCAGGGTATGATACATGATTTGCAAGGTGGAATAGGCACGGAAACACCGTCAGGTGATCAGCCCAATATCGAAGCGGACAAGTTCTACAGATTGCTTAAAGATGCCGAACAACCTCTATACCCGGGGTGTGAGAAGTTTTCAAAACTCTCTTTCACTGTAAAGCTTCTTCATTTGAAGTGCCTCAATGGTTGGAGTAATAAGTCATTTAATATGTTGGTAGAGTTGCTGAAAGAGGCTTTTCCTATGGGTGAGACAGTACCGAAATCATTCTACGAGGCGAAGAAGACAATTAAAGATCTCGGTCTGGGTTATGAGAAAATTGATGCATGCGTGAACGATTGTATGTTGTACCGGAAAGAGTACGAACATGCGCGGTCATGCCACATATGCGGAGCAACGAGATATAAAGAGACGGATGCCGAGTCTAGTACCAGTCGAAGGAAGAAAAATGTATCTGCAAAGGTTCTCCTATACTTCCCGCTCAGGGACAGGCTTCAGAGGTTGTTTATGTCATCGAAGACTGCTGAGCACATGAGGTGGCATGCACGAGAACGTACAGATGACGGGATTATGAGACATCCGGCCGACTCTCTGACGTGGAAAGATTTTGATCATACATATCCTGAATTCGCATGTGAAGTTCGCAACGTCAGGTTAGGGCTTGCTAGCGATGGCTTCAATCCCTTTGGGAATATGAGTGTGTCGTACAGTATTTGGCCAGTTGTCCTAGTTCCATACAATTTGCCTCCCTGGATGTGCTTAAAAAAGCCATACACAATGCTCTCCTTGCTCATTCCCGGACCCAGGTCGCCTGGTAATGATATTGACGTTTACTTGCAGCCGTTGATTGAGGAGTTGAACGAGTTATGGGAAGTTGGGGCCGATACGTATGATGCCTCGTTGCGCCAGAATTTTCGGATGCATGCGGCACTTCTATGGACCATCAACGATTTTCCTGCATATGCCAACTTATCCGGGTGGAGTACTAAAGGAAAATTGGCGTGCCCTACATGCAATAAGGAGACAGATTCATTACGATTGAAGAACGGAGGCAAGTTCTGTTATATGGGCCATCGAAGATTCCTTGTTGACGGCCATAAGTGGAGGCAGAACAAAAGAGCTTTCAACGGCAAGAAGGAACTTGCAAAGGCCCCGGAGCAGCTTTCGGGGGTAGAAGTCTTGTGCGAATTGGATCAGCTTGATGCCGTGGCACTTGGAAAAGGTAAAAAGAAGAGAACGCATGAAGATTCTACGCGTGAGCATAACTGGAAGAAGAAGAGTATTTTCTTTAAACTACCGTACTGGAGCAGCCTACTCTTGCGGCATAACTTGGATGTCATGCATATTGAGAAAAATGTGTGTGACAACATTATAGGAACACTGCTGAATCTCGACGGTAAGACGAAGGATAATCTTAAATCTCGTCTCGATCTTAAGGAGTTGGGCATCCGAAAATCACTTCATCCCCAAGAGATTGGGGATAAGTATGTGTTGCCAGTTGCATGCTACACCATGAGCTCACAGCAAAAGGCAGCCTTATGTGCATTCCTACGGTCTGTGAAAACGCCAGACGGTTATTCTTCGAATATCGCACGATGCGTGCAAGAGAACGGCCGGAAGTTGTCTGGATTAAAGAGCCACGATTGTCATGTTCTTATGCAGCGATTGTTATCTCTTGCTATACGTGGGAATTTAACCGAAGAGGTGTCCGGTCCGTTAATTGAGCTCAGCACTTTTTTCAGACAGTTGTGCTCGAAGGTACTTAGAGTGGACCAACTTGAACAGATGGAGAGGGATATTGCGCTCACATTGTGCAAGTTAGAGATGATATTTCCACCTTCATTCTTTGATGTCATGGTGCATTTGACCGTTCACTTGGCAAATGAGGCCAAACTCGGCGGCCCAGTTCATTACCGGTGGATGTATTTTATCGAGAGGTAATCGTCTCGTCTCATTCGCACAATGTATTTGATCGTTCTTGATATATTCATACAAATATTTTTTTCTCAAATTAGGTACTTGCGAACATTGAAATCATATGTTCGTAATAAAAGTCGTCCGGAGGGATCAATTGCTGAAGGATACCTAGCAGAAGAATGTCTAACATTCTGCTCAAGATACCTACATGGTATAGACACGCGATTCAATCAACTTGAGCGGAACTATGACGGTGGTCCAATAGACTTCGATGGGGGTCTGTCTATATTTGCCGAAATGGGTAGACCTGTAGGAGGAGGCAAAACCCGTCGATTGTCTGTAGATGAGATTCAACAGGCACATATGTATGTGTTGCGCCAATGTGATGAAGTGTGGCCATTCATTGAGTAAGCATTTTACGATCATTTACTCATTCTTTCAGTCCATTCATTAAGTATATGTGCTAATTATAATCTAATTCATAACCGGTAAAACAGGAAGCATAAAGCCATCATTAATAATCGGGGTATTCGAAATGCTCCCCAAATTCATGATCGTGAATTCCCATCGTGGTTCGAGAAACACGTAAGTATTCACATCATTACTGAATTTCATTGACATCCATTACCGAACAATAATTATGTGTTCATATCATGAATGTCGTGTGGTTATTATAGGCACAGGAGCTGCACGACAACCACGATCCGCTGATGAATGAGGATCTCTGGCGCTTATCTTGTAGTCCTTTGCAAGACGCAATATCGTACGATGGTTATATCGTGAACGGTTATAGATTTCGGACGAAAGATAGTGAAAAATCACGAAGAACCCAAAATAGTGGGGTTGTCGTCAACGGTGAGCAAGAAGAATTAGAAAATATCGACTTCTACGGCGTCCTCAACGAGATTCTCGAGATTAAATTCCTTGGCCAAAATCGGATCGTATTATTCAAATGCGATTGGTATGATGTTAATAATCGCGGGACTGGTTATAATGTCGACAAATACGGTTTTATCAGCATCAACACTGCCAAGAGATTGAATACCCAATATGAAGATCCATTCATTCTTGCCTCTCAAGCGCAACAGATATTTTATGCACCGGATAATACCTCTCCAGGTTGGCAAATTGTAGTCAGGTCACCACCCAGAGATTTTTACGACATGGGAGACAAGGATGCGGGGGTCGTCGATGATGATTTGGATGCATACCAGAATGATGAGATAATCATTGTCGACGCAGTGCACGACGAAAATGAAGATGTCGACAATATAAACTGGACAGCGAATGCAGATCAAATAATAGAAGAGGGAAGCGATGAGAGTGACAGAGATGAGACAGAAAATGACTAGACCGTATGTAAATCAAATTGTTTCATATTTAAATCAAATTGTTTCATATATAAATCATATTGTTTCATATGTATATCATATTGTTTCATATGTAAATCATACCGTTTCACCGATTCATATGTAAATCATACCGTTTCATATGTAAATCATACCGTTTCACCGATTTACGATCCGACCGATTCACCGATTTAGAGTCTAAGAGTTGGAAAATCATAAGTTAGCGTGTTTCGGATATGAAATAGGTTTCGATTCGATCGGATCGTCATCGAATCGGCATCCGATAATTCGAAGTTGGATTTATTCCGTATTTCGGACTTGCGAGCGGGTTCTAATTGGATATTTGACCAATTTACGCTCCGATTCATCGATTTAGAGTCTAAGTGTTGGAAAATCATAAGTTAGCGTGTTTCGGATATGAAATAGGTTTGGATTCGATCGGATCGTCATCGGCTCGGCATCCGGTAATTCGAACTTGGAATTATTCCGTATTTCGGACTTGCGAGCGGGTTCTAATTGGATATTTGACCAATTTACGCTCCGATTCACCGATTTAGAGTCTAAGTGTTGGAAAATCATAAGTTAGCGTGTTTCGGATATGAAATAGGTTTGGATTCGATCGGATCGTCATCGGATCGGCATCCGGTAATTCGAAGTTGGAATTATTCCGTATTTCGGACTTGCGAGCGGGTTCTAATTGGATATTTGACCAATTTACGCTCCGATTCACCGATTTAGAGTCTAAGTGTTGGAAAATCATAAGTTAGCGTGTTTCGGATATGAAATAGGTTTGGATTCGATCCGATCGTCATCGGCTCGGCATCCGGTAATTCGAACTTGGAATTATTTCGTATTTCGGACTTGCGAGCGGGTTCTAATTGGATATTTGACCAATTTACGCTCCGATTCACCGATTTAGAGTCTAAGTGTTGGAAAATCATAAGTTAGCGTGTTTCGGATATGAAATAGGTTTGGATTCGATCCGATCGTCATCGGCTCGGCATCCGGTAATTCGAACTTGGAATTATTCCGTATTTCGGACTTGCGAGCGGGTTCTAATTGGATATTTGACCAATTTACGCTCCGATTCACCGATTTAGAGTCTAAGTGTTGGAAAATCATAAGTTAGCGTGTTTCGGATATGAAATAGGTTTGGATTCGATCCGATCGTCATCGGCTCGGCATCCGGTAATTCGAACTTGGAATTATTCCGTATTTCGGACTTGCGAGCGGGTTCTAATTGGATATTTGACCAATTTACGCTCCGATTCACCGATTTAGAGTCTAAGTGTTGGAAAATCATAAGTTAGCGTGTTTCGGATATGAAATAGGTTTGGATTCGATCCGATCGTCATCGGCTCGGCATCCGGTAATTCGAACTTGGAATTATTCCGTATTTCGGACTTGCGAGCGGGTTCTAATTGGATATTTGACCAATTTACGCTCCGATTCACCGATTTAGAGTCTAAGTGTTGGAAAATCATAAGTTAGCGTGTTTCGGATATGAAATAGGTTTGGATTCGATCCGATCGTCATCGGCTCGGCATCCGGTAATTCGAACTTGGAATTATTCTGTATTTCGGACTTACGAGCGGGTTCTAATTGGATATTTGACCAATTTACGCTCCGATTCACCGATTTAGAGTCTAAGTGTTGGAAAATCATAAGTTAGCGTGTTTCGGATATGAAATAGGTTTGGATTCGATCCGATCGTCATCGGCTCGGCATCCGGTAATTCGAACTTGGAATTATTCCGTATTTCGGACTTGCGAGCGGGTTCTAATTGGATATTTGACCAATTTACGCTTCGATTCACCGATTTAGAGTCTAAGTGTTGGAAAATCATAAGTTAGCGTGTTTCGGATATGAAATAGGTTTGGATTCGATCCGATCGTCATCGGCTCGGCATCCGGTAATTCGAACTTGGAATTATTCCGTATTTCGGACTTGCGAGCGGGTTCTAATTGGATATTTGACCAATTTACGCTCCGATTCACCGATTTAGAGTCTAAGTGTTGGAAAATCATAAGTTAGCGTGTTTCGGATATGAAATAGGTTTGGATTCGATCGGATCGTCATCGGATCGGCATCCGGTAATTCGAAGTTGGAATTATTCCGTATTTCGGACTTGCGAGCGGGTTCTAATTGGATATTTGACCAATTTACGCTCCGATTCACCGATTTAGAGTCTAAGTGTTGGAAAATCATAAGTTAGCGTGTTTCGGATATGAAATAGGTTTGGATTCGATCCGATCGTCATCGGCTCGGCATCCGGTAATTCGAACTTGGAATTATTCCGTATTTCGGACTTGCGAGCGGGTTCTAATTGGATATTTGACCAATTTACGCTCCGATTCACCGATTTAGAGTCTAAGTGTTGGAAAATCATAAGTTAGCGTGTTTCGGATATGAAATAGGTTTGGATTCGATCCGATCGTCATCGGCTCGGCATCCGGTAATTCGAACTTGGAATTATTCCGTATTTCGGACTTGCGAGCGGAATCCAAACCTATTTCATATCCGAAACACGCTAACTTATGATTTTCCAACACTTAGACTCTAAATCGGTGAATCGAAGCGTAAATTGGTCAAATATCCAATTAGAACCCGCTCGCAAGTCCGAAATACGGAATAATTCCAAGTTCGAATTATCGGATGCCGAGCCGATGACGATCCGATCGAATCCAAACCTATTTTATATCCGAAACACGCTAACTTATGATTTTCCAACACTTAGACTCTAAATCGGTGAATCGAAGCGTAAATTGGTCAAATATCCAATTAGAACCCGCTCGCAAGTCCGAAATACGGAATAATTCCAAGTTCGAATTATCGGATGCCGAGCCGATGACGATCCGATCGAATCCAAACCTATTTTATATCCGAAACACGCTAACTTATGATTTTCCAACACTTAGACTCTAAATCGGTGAATCGGAGCGTAAATTGGTCAAATATCCAATTAGAACCCGCTCGCAAGTCCGAAATACGGAATAATTCCAAGTTCGAATTATCGGATGCCGAGCCGATGACGATCCGATCGAATCCAAACCTATTTTATATCCGAAACACGCTAACTTATGATTTTCCAACACTTAGACTCTAAATCGGTGAATCGGAGCGTAAATTGGTCAAATATCCAATTAGAACCCGCTCGCAAGTCCGAAATACGGAATAATTCTAACTTCGAATTACCGGATGCCGATCCGATGACGATCGGATCGAATCCAAACCTATTTTATATCCGAAACACGCTAACTTATGATTTTCCAACACTTAGACTCTAAATCGGTGAATCGGAGCGTAAATTGGTCAAATATCCAATTAGAACCCGCTCGCAAGTCCGAAATACGGAATAATTCCAAGTTCGAATTACCGGATGCCGAGCCGATGACGATCGGATCGAATCCAAACCTATTTCATATCCGAAACACGCTAACTTATGATTTTCCAACACTTAGACTCTAAATCGGTGAATCGGAGCGTAAATTGGTCAAATATCCAATTAGAACCCGCTCGCAAGTCCGAAATACGGAATAATTCCAAGTTCGAATTACCGGATGCCGAGCCGATGACGATCGGATCGAATCCAAACCTATTTCATATCCGAAACACGCTAACTTATGATTTTCCAACACTTAGACTCTAAATCGGTGAATCGGAGCGTAAATTGGTCAAATATCCAATTAGAACCCGCTCGCAAGTCCGAAATACGGAATAATTCCAAGTTCGAATTACCGGATGCCGAGCCGATGACGATCGGATCGAATCCAAACCTATTTCATATCCGAAACACGCTAACTTATGATTTTCCAACACTTAGACTCTAAATCGGTGAATCGGAGCGTAAATTGGTCAAATATCCAATTAGAACCCGCTCGCAAGTCCGAAATACGGAATAATTCCAAGTTCGAATTACCGGATGCCGAGCCGATGACGATCGGATCGAATCCAAACCTATTTCATATCCGAAACACGCTAACTTATGATTTTCCAACACTTAGACTCTAAATCGGTGAATCGGAGCGTAAATTGGTCAAATATCCAATTAGAACCCGCTCGCAAGTCCGAAATACGGAATAATTCCAAGTTCGAATTACCGGATGCCGAGCCGATGACGATCGGATCGAATCCAAACCTATTTCATATCCGAAACACGCTAACTTATGATTTTCCAACACTTAGACTCTAAATCGGTGAATCGGAGCGTAAATTGGTCAAATATCCAATTAGAACCCGCTCGCAAGTCCGAAATACGGAATAATTCCAAGTTCGAATTACCGGATGCCGAGCCGATGACGATCGGATCGAATCCAAACCTATCTCATATCCGAAACACGCTAACTTATGATTTTCCAACACTTAGACTCTAAATCGGTGAATCGGAGCGTAAATTGGTCAAATATCCAATTAGAACCCGCTCGCAAGTCCGAAATACGGAATAATTCCAAGTTCGAATTACCGGATGCCGAGCCGATGACGATCGGATCGAATCCAAACCTATTTCATATCCGAAACACGCTAACTTATGATTTTCCAACACTTAGACTCTAAATCGGTGAATCGGAGCGTAAATTGGTCAAATATCCAATTAGAACCCGCTCGCAAGTCCGAAATACGGAATAATTCCAAGTTCGAATTACCGGATGCCGAGCCGATGACGATCGGATCGAATCCAAACCTATTTCATATCCGAAACACGCTAACTTATGATTTTCCAACACTTAGACTCTAAATCGGTGAATCGGAGCGTAAATTGGTCAAATATCCAATTAGAACCCGCTCGCAAGTCCGAAATACGGAATAATTCCAAGTTCGAATTACCCGATGCCGAGCCGATGACGATCGGATCGAATCCAAACCTATTTCATATCCGAAACACGCTAACTTATGATTTTCCAACACTTAGACTCTAAATCGGTGAATCGGAGCGTAAATTGGTCAAATATCCAATTAGAACCCGCTCGCAAGTCCGAAATACGGAATAATTCCAACTTCGAATTACCGGATGCCGATCCGATGACGATCGGATCGAATCCAAACCTATTTCATATCCGAAACACGCTAACTTATGATTTTCCAACACTTAGACTCTAAATCGGTGAATCGGAGCGTAAATTGGTCAAATATCCAATTAGAACCCGCTCGCAAGTCCGAAATACGGAATAATTCCAAGTTCGAATTATCGAATGCCGAGCCGATGACGATCGGATCGAATCCAAACCTATTTCATATCCGAAACACGCTAACTTATGATTTTCCAACACTTAGACTCTAAATCGGTGAATCGGAGCGTAAATTGGTCAAATATCCAATTAGAACCCGCTCGCAAGTCCGAAATACGGAATAATTCCAAGTTCAAATTACCGGATGCCGAGCCGATGACGATCGGATCGAATCCAAACCTATTTCAAAATCGAAACACGCTAACTTATCATTTTTTTACGCTTAGACTCAGTTATAGATATAAACCATTTTTTTAACAAATACATGTTAATTGCAGGAGCAGGGCGGCGTCAGGGGATCGATGAGAGCACCAGCGTTGGTGGTGGGCGGGCGTGGTTGAGATAGGGCGGCGTCAGGGGATCGATGAGAGCACCGGCGTTGGTGGCGGGCGGGGGTGGTTGAGATAGGACATGTATCATCTCTCAGTTCTGGATTGTGTAAATATTGTTTTGTAATATATGGTTATTTTTTCTTCTATCTATAATTGTCGGCCGGAAACTGTGGTAATATTTGATAATTTGCTGTAATTTTTTATCAATTTAGGTAATATTTTATAAATTGTGGTAATATTTGATAAATTGTGGTAATATTTGATAAATTGTGGTAATATATTGTGGTATTGAATCACAGGAATTAAATAACATTATTTATGTAAATTTATTAAAAAAAAAAAGATACTTATTACCGACGGAAATAAATTATTCCGTCGGTAATAATATTTTTATTTTTTTTAAATTATTAATGATTTGCCGACGGCATATAATATCCGTCGGTAATATATATAGTATTACCGACGGGTAATATATATATCCGTCGGTAATATATATAGTATTACCGACGGTGATATTAATTTGGTCGGTAATATATATATTATTACCGACGGGTAATATATATATGTGTCGGTAATATATATAGTATTACCGACAGTATAAACTATACTCGTCGGTAAAATGTTTATATATTACCGACGGATTCTTATAGTTCGTCGGCAATACTATATTATATTAGTTTTAAATTGATTAAATATTACCGACGGCGTTCTAATTACCGTCGGTATTAATTATTAATACCGACGGTAATATTTGGTCCGTCGTATTGTTTTCCCCGACGCCTTTTTTCCCGACAGCCAGCGACGGAAATATCTTCCGTCGCTATATAATATTACCGACGAAATTTTAATATTACCGACGGATATTGTCCGTCGGTAATAACTGTTTTTTTTGTAGTGGATGTCAGTATTGGCATCATTCCCCATGCATTGTGTCCATCCACGTGTATTAAGGTTTTTCCCAAAATGTCCCCCCAACTCACACGTATTGTTGGAAATAGACCCAGTTGCTTTTTGTATTACTTTTCAAACCCTCAACACATGCCAAATATCACATCCGGACGGTTGTTGTATTTTTGTGACCATTTTACCCTTAAAGGTTAAAACACAATAAATAAAAAGTCAAAAAAGTATATTCATCTTCTCCTTTTGAATATTTTCTCACTTCAACCGTTCCTCTTCGTCGGAGATCGTTGGGATAGTGTCATTTTTCATCTCTGACGCTCTTACATAGTGTGAAGTACTTAATGAGCCCTTGTCGTTGAGCCAGCAGCAAGCGGACGGTGGATGCCAACGGCGGTAGGTGGTCAGAAATGAGAGATGAAAATAAGAGTTGGATGCAACTTCGGCAAGATGTACTTTCTTCATTTCTTATCGGAATTCAGCGATTCCCGAGGCGTGATCATCGGTTGATCTTCTACAAGGCTATCTAGAGTTGAGAATAAAATGAAATCAGTACCACCAGTAGCTTTTAATGAAAGATTGGATGGATGTAATGTAAAAAGAGTGAACAAGAGGGAAAAATGAGATAGAAATGAGAGCCGGAGGTAAGTTCAGCACGACGTGCCTTCTTCGTTTCTCATCGAAATTCAATGATTCTGGAGGCGTTGTGATCCTCAGGTTATCTACAAAACTATCCTGAGGTGAGGAAAAAAGAAGTCAGCACCATTAGTAGATTTTAATAGAAGATTTGATGGATGTAATGTAAAGTAAACAAAAGGGAGAAAATGAGAGATGGAAATGAGAGCCGGAAGCATTTGTGCCGATGCGTAATGAAATGTGTCTGCGCATTCTACTATCAACGCACAGTGAAATGTATAAGTGCATTCTACTGAGGCACCGTAGTGAAATGCTACGATGCATTTTACTGCGACGGCGCACAGTAAAATGCGCCGGCACATTCTGCTACGGTGTCATAATGAAATGCTTCGGTGTATTCTACTACGGCAATAAAGTAAAATGGGAGATAAAAATGGGAGCCGAAGGCAAGTTCGGCACGACGTACCTTCTTAGTTTCTCACCAGAATTCAGCGATTCTAGAAGCGTTGTGATCTGGATAATCCTCTATAAAACCATCTAAAGGTGAGGATAAAATAAAGTTAACACCACTGGTAAATTTTATTGGAAGATTGGATAGATCTAATGTCAAAATAATGAATAAGAGGGAAGAAATGGGAAATGGAAATAAGAGCCTGAGGTAAGTTCGGCACGGCGTACCTTCTTTGTTTCTCATTGGAATTCAGCTATTTCGGAGGTGTTGCGATCCTCGAGTGATCATCTACGAGACCACAAGCATAAAATAAAGTCAGTACCACTAGTAGTTTTAAATGGAACATTGGATAGATGTAATGTAAAAATAGAGAATAAGAGAAGAAATGAGAACCGAAGGTAAGTTCTGCATGACGTACGTTCTTCACTTCTCATTAAAATCCAACGATTCCAATGATATGATATTCTTCATGTAATCGATCCTCTACTAGACCATCCAGAGGCGAGGAAAAAGTAAAGTTAGCACTTCTAGTAGATTTTAATAGAAGATTGAATTGATGTAATATAAAATGATTAAGAGGGAGGAAATGAGAGATGGAAATAAGAGTTCGAAGCATTATGAAATATGCCAGCGCATCAGTGAACATTCACTGATACGTGAGCGCATTCTCCTGCATTGGCACACAATGAAATGCCCCGATGCATTCTGCTGCGACGCCATAGTGAAATGCTCCGGTGCATTCTATTGCAGCAACAAAGTGAAATGAAATATGAAAATGAGAACCGGAAACAAGTTTGACACAGTGTACCTTATTCGTTTCTCATCGGTATTTGATCGGCAATTCCGGAGGAGTTGCGATCCTCGGATGATCCTCTACGAGACCATCCAGAGAAGAGGATAAAATATAGTTAGTACCACTGGTAGATTTTATTAGAAGATTGTATGGATGTAGTATCAAAATATTAAACAATAGGAAAAAAATGAAAGCCAGAGGAAAGTTCGGCATGGAGTACATTTTTTATTTCTCATCGAAATTCAGCTATTTTTGCGGCATTGCGATCCTCGAGTGATCATTTACGAGACCACCCATAGGTGAGCATAAAATAAAGTTAGTATCACCAGTAGCTTTTAATGGAAGATTGGATAGATGTAATGTAAAAATAGAGAACAAGAGGGAAGAAATGGGAGATAGAAATGAGAGCCTTAGGCAAGTTTGGCACGGTGTACCTTCTTCGTTTCTCCTCAAAATTCAACGATTCCAGTGGCATTGCGATCCTCAGGTGATCCTCTGCGAGACCATTCAGAGATGGGAAAAAAAATGAAGTCAGTACTAATAGTAGATTTTAATAGAAGATTTGATGGATGTAATATAAAATAAACAAGATGGAGGAAATGAGAGATGGAAATGAGAGCTGGAAGTACTATGAAATGGGCCAACACATTCTACAACGCCGACGCAAAATAAAATGCCTCGGGGCATTCTACTGTGATGTCGTAGTGAAATACTTTGGCACATTCTACTTGGCAACACAGTCAAGTGCATTAGTGCATTTTACTGCATCCGCAGTGAAATGGGAGATAGAAATGAGAGCCAGAGGCAAGTTCAGCATTTTCGACGCCCCATCGGCCACCACTCACCGTCATCTCCGCTAGCCACCACCCTAGCTTCCCTATCGGACGCCGCAGGTGGTGGCCGACGGGGAGACGGCAGTGGGCAACCAGTGGTCGATGGGGGAGGCGGCCGACGGGGCAGCGTCTATCGGTGGTCAATGGGGACGGGGGGGGGGGGGGGGGGGGCGGCGACGTCCGGTGGTGAGATACAGTCGATCGGTGGTGATGCTGGCATCCCTCTAGGATTTATCTCATAGCCCAATCATGGTCATTGAATGGGATGCAACACTTGTCACTCTCCAAAGCATGTCAACAATTGAAAGGGGATACAAATCATCAATGGAGTCATCGATGGAGCGGAGTCGAATCCTTTTAAAATTTGGGGTGAAATCCTTTATAAGTTTCAGGAGTACTTTAGTCCGAAATAAAAAAAAAAAGTTAGACAAAAAATAGTACAAAAAGCAATCGGATCCATTCCCAGTCAATCTTGAGAAATTGGGGGCCATTTTGGAAAAAACCTCACTTGTATTACATGTACTACCATGGTCCTAAAGGATCCGATAAGGACCACATCACCCAGAATGATTTGACATGACCTTATCTTATCTAGTTTCCATTTTCATGTTGGATGATCTTATCTTTGATTTGTTCATCCTCTATTACGTCTACAGCAATATTGACTTGACTTAATTTTTTTTTAGACCCAAAGCTTTTCGACAATGGATCCACTTCGGACTCAGACTAATTCCTTAAAAAATATGCACTGATCCACTCGAAAGTTTTCCTACACACTTGTAGGTAAATCAAGAGGGGGAGGGTGATTGAATCGACAGCCTCCCCACCCAAGCATCAGTTGCTTCTGGCTCCTCTATCGCTTGGCGGCATAGTTATCAAGTCGGAAAGCGAAAAAAAAATAAGAAAAAAAATCGAAAAGATACAATAAAAACGAAAAAAAAATATGAAAACATCGGAAAAAACAAAACAATCTTAAAAATTATACCAAGTATGTATATATGTTATTTTCCAACATTAAGTAATCAAAAGTTCAAAACATATAGTATATACGTTTATTAAGTATGAACAAAATAAAACCCGAACCCAATTTAAATCCGGACCAAAACCCGACGTGTTTTATACGTGTTTTTTTTGTTTTAAACGCGTATAAAACATGTATGGACGTTTTTTTCAAAAAAAATAAGTTTTTTTTTTGTTTGCTACGACTTCGGATCGATAGGGGTTTTATACATATTTTTTTCAGAAAAACATCTGATTTGGTAACTATGCCTGGCAGTTGAAAATAATCCTTCGTCGGTAAATAAATTTAATTTTAGGTGTAACATATTTAGAAAGTATATGCGAATTAATCTATGTTAACCTCAAGGGTTTGGGAGAAAGGAATCTACATGGTACAGAGTTTCTATGGCACTTGTTAAAGGAGGAATTGTTGATTAAAGATTGATTAAAGAAAGATTTTCTTTTGAGATTCCTTTTTCCCTCCACTACCAAACAAATTCCATCTAAATCGTGCGAAGTGGAAGTGAATACATATGGATCAGAAGAGAGAGAGAGAGAGAGAGAGAGGAGAGAGAGGAGAGAGAGAGAGAGGAGAGAGAGAGAGAGAGAGAGAGAGAGAGAGAGAGAGAGAGAGAGAGAGAGAGAGAGAGAGAGAGAGAGAGAGAGAGAGAGAGAGAGAGAGAGAGAGAGAGAGAGAGAGAGAGAGAGAGAGAGAGAGAGAGAGAGAGAGAGAGAGAGAGAGAGAGAGAGAGAGAGTAAGTATTATTCTAATTTTAATAAATTAGAATTATTAAAAAATAGGAATAAGCATTCTTTCTTGCATTGCAGGAATCCTCTGTCTGTTAGAGCATCATCTTCAATGAACTCCTACGCTTCTTTCCTTATTATTGGGACTCCTAGATGCCATGTAGGTAAATTATGAAGTGGGATTCGAAGTGCACTTCAATAGACCTCTCAAAATACCTTTCAATTTTTTGAAAGGACCAAATGCTTCAACTAGACCAACAAAGCAAGGGGAAAGGGACAAGGGGTTTTTTAGAAAATTAACAATATTGAAAATGACTCTTGGTCTATTGTTTTATTCAAATAAGAGGAAGCCCACCACAAAACTCTTCTGTGCTACTCTCGCTAGCACCAACGAGAGAAGTAGGAAAAATGAACACTAGCGAAAGGTGGGGGGAGCCCATTGGAGCATCATTTTCAAAATAGACCCTTGTTGGTGGATTAGTCCAACCTCGGTAAAGTAGATGATGGAAACAATCCTTACATGTATATATGATGGGACTGCATCTCAATACCTGGGTTTTGGGATGAGAAAATCTCATATGGCATTGTAGTACTCTAATTGTATTACTCACCTGTCAGGTGTAATCCCCACACATCTATCATTCACATGACAATGACCACAAAACGATTTGCTTGCACGTGAGGGGGAGTGTTGGTGGATTAGTCCCAACTTGGTAAAGTTGAGAGCAGAAACAATCCTTATATGTATGATGGGACCTCGATCATCTCAATGCCTGGGTTTTGGGATGGAGGAAATCTCACAATGGGGGAATGTTGGTGGATTAGCCTCACCTCAGTAAAGTAGAGGGTGAAAACAATCCTTATATGTATGATAGGACCCTCATCACAATATTTGGGTTTTGGTATAGAGGAAATCGCACAACCCTTATTATTTCGCTACAGTTCCGAAGGGTCATTTGTATATGAGCCCATCAGAGATGCTCTGATCAATCTAAACTTGGTCACCACTCACTTTGTGCTTTGAAGGCCATTGTTTGATATGGATAAGGAAATATAGTCGTCGCCAAAGAGAGCCACCTCCTAATCTATTGGGTTAGCAAGTTTCCATGGTATGCATCTTAATTACTTCGTACCCAACAAAAGTTAGTAACAAATAAAATTAAATTGAAGACTACCTCCTCGCATTTCAAGATGAACTTTGACGTGGCGACTCCATGTGGCCTTGACCTAGATTCAGACTCCATGAACTTTAAGTCTATCATTTCGGACTTCATGCCTATTAGCCTCCCAAATTGTATCTACAATATTATCACTAAGATGTTTTCTAATCGTATGATCAAGGTAAAGAACATTTTGATTCATAACGCCCAATCAGCCTTCCTCGAAGGCAAGAATATTCTGGATAGTGTCGCTTTAGCGCAAGTGATTCTATTTCACCTCTTAGAATCTGATAAAGAGGGGGGTCTTATTAAAGCTAGATTCTGAAAGAGCCACTTTAGGTCATCGGTCATAATCTCTGAAGAAACCATGACCACTGGACTAGCCAGTTGTATGGTGCTTTGATGCACCAATATATGATGACTCTCTTTAGTTTAATATCATGGTGCGTTGGGTTACTCAGCTAGCGTTGCAATGACATGTCACTCCTACATGTCATCAACATCTATAGATAAAATGAGTGCATTCCGACGAGTCAGATTAACCACACATTAAACCTAGGCTTGGTGGTCGTCAGTTAGACTAATGACAATTCAAGTGCTAGGCATACCACCTGAAGTGAGTGGTGATATGGTCGCTAGGTTATCGAACCAAGTCATATGACCGATTGGGTCTAATAGTGTTCCCCACCGCCCGATTCGAGTCATGAGATCAGATTTGGAGGCACTACAAGAAAAGACATATTAGGCAAAAAGCTTTATCCTATTAGGCACGTACTCAACTATGCTAGCAAAACCTTTAGCGACACGATTTTACGACGAATAAGATATTGTGTCGCGAAAGGGCAACTTTCGGCGATGGAAACGGATTTGCGTCGCAGAAAAGCGTCGCTAAAGATGCAATTTCTTGTAGTGAGGGATAAATAATTACTAGACTAAAGTGGAGAACAATATTTACAAAGGAGTAATCTAAGTTTGGGACGACTAGAGTGCAGCCTGCGTCGCACTCTGGTGGCTACGTACGCAGGTTAATCGGATTCAGAACTAGTTGATGGAATTCTCGATCCGACACCAAGTTAGTTAACCATGATTTCGGTTGAAGCTAGGAACCACGGGCCTTGAAGGTTCCATTTAATCATTGTGTATGGGATTTGCATACCCTTTTCATACTTCCAAGATAAGTGGCGTGATGGAGAATATTGGGTGTTTGCCCAAGTTTGATGCCCATAGGTAGCCTAGAGAAAGCCCAAAGAAAGACCTAAGTGGTAGGAAACCAAAAGCAATCTAGAGTGTCCTACCAGGATAGTGCGCACAATTTACCCATCATGTGCACAGCCTCGGGAGATCGTGCGCACGATCTCTCCATTGTGCGCATTATGGGTTCAGGAACTCGACAGGTTTGACTTGGAAGCCCTGATTTTAGTCATCCGATCGCTAGATCTGGACGAACGAGGCTTGGGAACTTTTCCTTATATAAAGGAGGATTTAGAGCTGTGGGTGCAAAAATTTGTGTGAGACTACAACTGGGCCATTTGGACCCGCGCAATGGCCTAAATAATGAGTCTAGGCCCAAGAAGTATTGCCACCCGGGCCCACAGACTGAGTGAGCCTTATATGGAGCCTGGTAGAGGCCCAAATAAGGGCCCAACGAGAAGGCTAAGTACCAGCGCCCACCTCAGTACTGCCACGTCACTAACCATATCAGCACATACTCCAGCTATAAAAGGATCTCTTCTAGTTGCTCCATGCAACCTCATTGTAAGAAGCATCTCTCGGGCCTGTCGAGAGTATGCTCACTCTCCCCCTTTTGTATACATTATAGTGAAGATCAGGTGGCACTTCTCGCCCAGAGGTGTAGGTGTTAAGACCAAACTTCGACAATATCTCCTGTGTTATCTCTCTTTCTCTAATCTCACTCTACATCACGCACGTCATCTACATTCAATCAAGAATTATGGGGTGGAGTTTTTGATCAAGACAATATAGAAATTTCTCCCATAATCTTTGGCGTCGTCTGTGGGAACATACTGGGGTTGGTTGTCATAGTCGGACAGATGAACAATGGTCTCCATTTGTCGCTTCCTTCTTTCACGGTCAGGCTGTTGTCCGTGTTATGTCTCTACCCTGGGCAAGTAAGTTACAACACAGCAAAGGTGATATATGACTTTTGTTGCGTCGAGTCCGACTACCGTGAGGAGGTAAGGGCCTGCTATTCTCTGATTCTAGATGGTGAACTTCCGAGGATTGAGCTGTGATACTTCTTTTACCACTATCAATGGAAGAAAGTTTCAAAGTCGCAACTGTTCAACGACTTACAGGGCGCTCAGTTGGTTGTCATTATATATAGAGTTTGAAGGCGTTAGACAAGTGTTTCAGAATGTACCATTTGTCCGTCACTGGTGCTTGGTCTTCGGTGTTCAGGGTCGCTGATACGCCTATGGTAAAGGTTGACTCGATGGT